>CM019148.1:90536691-90553490 GCA_009733165.1 Naja naja | reverse complement strand
TTTTATGCGGCACAGCTGCGGTTGAAAAAGCAGGAAAAAGGGTTTTTCCAATGCTGGCACACCACACTAGAAGCTGTCCTCAGTTGTTCCGGCAGGGTCGTAAATTGCACTTGCATGACTCAAGCAAGATGTGCGCTGATGCAGAGCAACAGAACCGGTATTATACCGGTCGGATCCCATCCTTATACCACTCTGGACAAATGGTTGTCCAGTCTATTCTTGAACATTTCCAATGATTAAGCACCCACATGGATCCAGATTGATTTACTTGTGTATTGAGCTGCTATGCTAATATTAGGTCTCTCCTGTATTGTTCTATAGAATTTTTGTGTTTGTTGATCACTGCTTGGTTGGAGTGTTATGCATCTAAGCATCTTACGTTTTTGATCTGTATTATTCTAAGATTTCCTGTTAAATAATATTAATTTGGCCTGGATCTTTAAACCTATATCTATTTCACAGAGTCATTCAATAAATTGCAATGCCAAGTTGTGTCAGATCAAAACAGATTTATTTATAACAGAACAATCAATAAATATATTATTCTTAAATATATACAGAGTCTTTTCTTCTTTGTTCTCTTAAACAGTCCTTCAAGGAACTAGAAGTTACTATGAGAGATTCACAGTTCTTCCTCTCATAACCTCTTCTTAGATATAGCTAACCTCTTTAGAAAGTCCCTTCTCTTAGGTTATAGATCTTCTCTCAGATCTCTTTGCTATATATCTTCTCATACACAGACCTCAGTCTGTCAGATCCTAATATCTCCTCAGAGTCTTGGATCTTCTCAGTATCTCCAATCTCCTTAGAATCTCCTCATTTTCTTTCTCACATTGAAAATGACAGTTGACAGCCCTTTTATACTTAGGGGCGTGTTCTACAGTATCACAGTGAGGTGCTCAATGCCACCCTGTCATTGGTAGGTTGGATCACCCCATCAAACTCTACTAATTTGTAAACTGCATAGTAACTCCAGAAAGTTCTACTTTCTGACAATCCCCTTCTCTATGCATTTACAGAATTTTTACACACATATATATTGGGCTATATATATATATACACACTCTATTTGCAATCATTGAAATAATTATACTTACATTGTTAAAGGTAATTTTTCTAGCAGGTACATGTGTTGTTCTCTAGGCAAGGGCTTGGTGAAAATGTCAGTGATCTGTTCCTTCGTTTCGGTATATATTGTCTTTATGAAACCTGTTTTAGCCAACTGTCTAACATGCTTATATTTTATGTCTATGTGCCGTGATCTGTAACCTACGGCTTCAGCTTTTGAAATTTCAATTGCTGCAAGATTATCCTCATGGATAATTATAGGGTATTCTGGTTCTCTCCATAAACTCTTCAAGAGTTCATCAACCATACTAGGTTGTTGGAGACTTTAGACAAGCATGCATACTCAGCCTCAGCTGTTGAGGTGGCAATTAACTTTTGCTTACCTGAGTACCAATGTACTGGACAGTTATTAAGATATACAATATAACCTGAAGTACTCTTCTTCGATTTGGTATCACTTGCCCAATCAGCATCAGAGTAGGTATAGAGTTGAGGAATTTCTGAAACGTAAGGCTCAAGTAAGAGTGAGAGATTCGCTGTGCCCTTAAGGTATCTAAGAACCCTCTTGATACCAGTCCAATGTATTTGTTTGGGATTTTCAGAATGCCTAGATAGTATATTTATAGATAGGCTGATGTCAGGCCTAGTCCAACCTGCTATATACAAGAGTGAGCCCAATACAGATTTGTACATAGTTTTGTGTACAAAATCCTCACTATCACTATACATGTTTCTTGGGAAATCTGTTTGCATTGGAGTGTCACAGGGCTTGGCCTCTGCCATGTTACACCTGTCAATCAAATCTAAGATTTTATCCCACTGAGAAAGCTCAAATCCTTTCTCAGTTTTTGTGAACTGAACCCCCAGAAATTTGTCAATCTGGCCTAGAGGCTTCAGTGCAAACTTTTTACTTACCTGATCAGAGAAGGATTTACTCCTCTCCTCTGATTTGCTGATGTACAATATGTCATCAATGTATACAAGGACAGTTTTCTTGATACCATCTTGCTGCCACATTCATCAGCTGGTGAGGCGGTGAAACCTATTTGCCTTAGACACTCGGTAAGGCATTCACCACCTTCTCCCAGATTGCTTCAGACCATAGAGACTTTTGTTAAGAAGCCAGATTTCATCTTCTCTGTGATCTATGCCTGGAGGTGCCCTTACATAGATTTCCTTGTCCAATTTGGTGTGCAAATAGGCGTTGTACGTCAAACTGCAGAACACTCTCCCCATGTATGGCCGCTATGGTGAGAGCTGTCTTTACACTCTCAGGGCGTACTGTGGGTGAGAAGGTGTCATCAAAATCCTCAGGGTATCTCTGCAGAATCCCTGTGCCACCAATCTCACCTTGTATAAGAAGTTCCCATCATCCAGTGGCTTCTTCTTATAAACCCACCTTGTGCCAATTACTTTCTTGTCTTTTGGCAATTTAGCAGGTGTGAACACCTCCAGCTTCCTGAGGCTGTTCATCTCCAAATCCATAGCAGCATGCCAATTTCCCTGCTCTTTTGGAGATAGCTTTAAAACGTCCTCATATCTTTGAGGAGTGCTCGATGCCAAATTTACATTAGTGATGAAGTCACTAAACCTTTCAGGTTTCTTATTTCTAGTAGTCCGGATTGGTCTACTAACTGGCTCCTGTTCACAATTTGAATCATCCAAATTGTCCAAATTGTCACTGACTTCACTATTAATTTTGCCATTTTTTTTTGGGATGCCCCTTCTTCCAGGCTTCCCCATTTGTTTCTTGAGGATTCCCTTAAGGGCATGGAGATTGCCCTCTCTCCACTACCTCCTGAGCCAGATGTGTTACTATCACTAGATGGGGTTTGCAACACATTTTATCTTTGCTGGCCGAATCATGGGTTTGTTTGGGAGCCAGAATCTCATTGGCGTGGATTCTGCTCCAGTTTGTGCTCTCATAGAAGGTGTCTGATCTTGAGATGACAATCCTTTTGTCATTTCCACAAAATTGTAAGCCTTGGACCCAGGCTCATATCCTATGAATCTTAATTTGATCGACCTCCTGTCCCTTTCTTCCTTAACTCCTTGGGGAGATGCACATCGGCCATCACCCCAAATACATGCAGATGTCTTAAACTAGGTTTGCACCCATAGACCATCTCATAGGGGTTTTCTACAACACTCGACCATACTCTGTTGACAGTGTAGTTGGCATACAATATGGCCTCCACCCAATTTCCTTAATGATGGATCTTGGGATCCCGAGAGGTGGCATGCTGCAGTTAACGGGCCAAATTCCAAATTTAGTAGGAAGGGGAAACTTTTAAAATTTTTAACTAGTCGTCTTAAGGGGTTAGGGAGGAGGGTTAATAGGTCTTTTGCAGCCCGTGTGGGGTGGAGGTTGGGGCCTGTGGGGCCCGGGTCTGAGATGGGGCTGCATTCCCAGGGTGGTTGGGGTTGGCAGCAGACGCCGTGGCATAGGGTCATATACCGGGAGCCGCAGGCCCGCCAACTCTCGTGGCGTCGCCGCCCACCATGACCTCCTCCCTAGGGAGTTCGGGAATTGGGACCCTGGGCTCAGACTGTATTTTAATGCCAGGTCCGTGGCTAATAAACTGGCCTCCTCCCGGGAAATCATTGAGAGGAGGCTGCGGACCTGGCTTGCATCACCGAGACCTGGTTGGGCCCGAGGAGGTGTCCCTCTGGCTTGAATTATGCCCTCCAGGTTTTGAAGTGCACGCCAAGGGCCCAGGGTAGGTGGTGGGGTGGCTGTGGTTATTAGGGAGACCTTACTTCCAAGGGAGGTCACTATCCCAGAGATAGGGGAGTGAGACCCTCCTCCTGAAGTGGGGCCAAATGGTCAGGTGGGTTTGCTGCATACCTTTCTCCCAGCTGTGTGACAGCAACCCTGCCTGGGCTCCTGGACGCCCCTCCTCGGGTGGCGGTGGAGATCCCAGGCCTTATAGTCCTGGGGACTTCAATCTGCCTTCCCTGGGTGCGGCCGATTGGCCTAGGAATTCATGGCTTCCATGGAAGCCATGGGCCTGACCCACTAATTCATGGCCCCACTCATGAGGGGGAACACTTGACCTTGTTTTTGTCTCTGAGTGGTGGCATAGTGACAGAGGGCAGACTACTTTACGCCTTTGCCCGCTCCATGGTCTGATCACTATCTCCCACGGCTGGTCTTCCAACAAGCCCCCACTGCTGGGATGAGGAGCCATGGTGGTTCCGCCCCAGGCTTTATGGACCCGAGCGTTCCAGACGGAGCTGGGGCCTCTTCCTCTTCCTGACTCACGGCTCTGCCGAGGATCTGGCACGCCTGGCAACGGGCTGCGCGGAAGCCTCGACAGGGTTGTCCCATGCGCACCCTTACACGCCGCGGATCCCGAATGGCTCCCTGGTATTCAGAGGAGCTCCGGGAGATGAAACGCCGAAGGCTTAGAGAGCAGGTGGAGGGCCACCCGCCCCAGGCCGATCGAGCCCAGTTAAGAGCCCATATTAGGACTTACCTGGGAGCCATGAGAGCGGCGAGAATGTCTTATCTCTCCGCCTCATAGTCCGCAGATAACCGCCCAGCCGCCTGTTCGGGTCACACGCTCCTCTTCGTCCAGAGGAGGGGCCGGACCCGTTGCGGGAAGGGCTGAGGAATTTGGGCAATATCTGTCGGATAAGATCGCCGGATTCGGAGCGGTTGTCCTCTGATTTGCAGTGGTTGGAGGAGCGGATACGGGAGTCTGGCCATTACGCTTTGGGATGAGTTCGATCCTGTTTCCGAGGATGAAGTGGACGGGATTATGCGCCTGAGTTCCACCACATGTTTGTTGGACCCGCGTTCTCCTGGTTGGCTTATGCCGCCAGGGAGGTCACCTGCTGGATCCGGCAGTTGTCAACGCTTCTTTGAGAGAGGGTGTCTTTCCTCCGCCTTGAAGGAGGCGGTGGTGAGGCCCCTCCTGAAGAAGCCTGCCCTGGACCCGACCGTGTTAGACAACTCGCCCAGTCTCCAACCTTCTTGGCTAAGGTTGTTGAGAGTGTGGTGGCCTGGCAATTTCCGCTTTTCCTGGAGGAAACGGACTCACTCGATCCGCACTCAATCGGGCTTCCGCCTGGTTTCAGCACGGAGACGCATTGGTCGCACTGTTGGATGATCTCTGGAGGGCACGGGACAGGGGTTTTTCCTCTGTCCTGGTCCTATTAGACCTCTCAGCTGCTTTCATACCATCCACCATGGTATCCTTTTGCACGCCTTTGTGGGGCTGGGGTGGGGGCACTGTTCTTCGTGGCTCTCTCCTCACCAGGGCCGCAATCGGTGTTGGCAGGGGGCAGAGGTCGCCCCAAGGGCGCCACTTGTGGGGTCCCTCAGGGTCGGTCCTCTCCCCTCTTATTTAACATCTACATGAAACCGCTGGGTGAGATCATCCGTGGTTTTGGGGTGAGGTATCATCAATATGGATGATACTCAACTGTATATTTCCACCCCAAACCAGATCAGTGATGCCCTCTCCATGATGACTCGCTGTCTGGATGCGCACGAATCTGGATGGACGGCAACATGCTTCACTCAACCCGCCAAGACTGAGTGGTTGTACATACCGCATCCCGCTCCAGCTTAGAATGTCCATCGCTGACCATAGGGGAGTGGTGTTGCCCCTGTGGACAGGGCGAGGAACCTGGGGTCCTCCTGGATGCACGGCTCGTTGGAGGAGCAGGTGGGAGCCGCCGCCAGGGGCCTTTGCCCAGGTCCGCTGGTTCGCCAGCTTTGCCCGCTCCTGGACCGGGATGCCCTACGCACATCACTCATGCCCTTGTTACCTCGCGACTGACTATTGCAACGCTCTCTATTTAGGACTGCCCTTGCATACCATCCGGAGACTGCAGCTGGTGCAAAATGGGGGCTGGCGTGATGGGAGTTTCCCGTTCTCCCATGTTAGCCCCTCCGCGCTGCCTGCATTGGTTGCCGGTTGCTCTCGGGTGAGATTCAAGGTTTTAACTTTAACATACAAAGTCCTACATGACATGGGTCCTTATTATTTAAGGAGAGACTGCTGCCGACATCGAATACTAACCGCCCTGTAAGTCACAGACAGGGACTCCTTGGGGTCCCATCAGCCGGGCAATGCGCTGGCGGTCCCCACGACGACCTACTCTGTCGCGGTCCCTGAACTCTGGAACCAACTTCCCTGGGGCTCGCTTGGCCCCTGACCTCCGACCTTCCGCCATGACTTGAAGACCTGGTTATTTTACCAAGCTGGGCTGTGACCTATGGGTGGGGTGTTTTAGATTTTGCGGCTTTTAATGTTTTGTATTAATTGGGACCATTAATTTAATTCTTTTTAAATATTTATTTGTTTTTTTATTGTAACGAGTCTTCAGAGATGGGGCGGCATATAAGTCCCATTAATAAATAAATAAATAAATATGCAAAATTTAGGCCAGCATGCTCAAGGGCGCATCTCATCATTGATTGGAGGACACAATTCCTTCTCTCTGAAATTCCGTTCTGAAAGGCGGAATAAGGAGCTGTCCTAAGGTGGACTATCCCCCGCTCCTTCAACCAGACAGAGAAGTTGTTAGAATTGAACTCGGTACCTCTGTCTGTCAAGATTCTCTGAATCTTGATTTTGTGCTGGTTTAGGATCAAATTATAAATTTCCTGAATTTTGAAAAGGTCTGATCCTTGGATTTGAGGGGTACACAAACCCATATCTACTATGGTCATCCACTATGGTGAGAAAGTAGATGTTCTTACCGAGGAAGGTTTCAATGGACCCACCAGGTCCATATGCACCAGCTCAAAATGTGTTTGGATTGCCTCTGGGATTTTCTGGGCTGGCTTCACCCTAGACTTGGCTCCTCTGCAAACAGAGCAATCCATGAATACATTACAACTTTTACATTCAACCCCTAGAGCACTCAGGTAGCCTCTGCACAATCGGGAAACTGAGGTGACCTATCCTCCTGTGTAGGAGATGGGCACACTCATTGTGCAGGGGTTTGCCAATGGACAAGGTCTTGGCACCCTTAGACTGTTCATCACTGTGCTCTGTGACAAACCTTACATGTTTGGTTTTATTTACATTACAATTAGTTTTCCCCTTCTCTTGTGTATATCCCTCATGGTCAACCTCAGGCTCTGCTTGGAGTCACCATCTGGATCACCAGCATTGACCTGGTTACTGGCACCAGACTCCTCAAGCTTTGTAATGGGGGAGTAATATGGTAGGTTATTGATTCTAATAACCTCTCCCACCATATTGCCATCCTTGGTTACCATGGCTTCTCCTTCTGAGAAGATCACTTTTACATTACATTTTTCAGTAAGTTTTAAAATACTGAGAAGGTTATGTTCCAGCTTTGGAACATATAACACATTGTCAATGTTACCAAGCCCATGTATACTTACATTCCCTATACCTGTGGCCTTTGTTCTTAGGCCATTAGCCATGGTTACAGTGCTATCATGGTCAACCAGGTCATTCAACAACAGCTTGTTACAAACCATGTGCTTGCTAGCACCACTGTCCAGCAACCATAATTGCTCACGTTTCTGCTTGGTGAGCCTGGGGTAACTCGTCTCAGATATACTTGTGAAGTCATTTTGCTTGTACTGGTTCTTTTGTTGCTTACATAGCCCCTTTACCCCTTCTCTGGTTGACAGGTTTTGTTTGGGGTTCCTTTTAGGAGTGGGTGACCTCTTTCTGTTTCTACTGTTTGAGCGTCCCCTTTGATTTGTCCTTGGGCCCACAACTTTAGGACAATCCCTCCTAAAATGTCCCATTGATCCACATCCATAGCACTCACCAATTGTGTTTACTCTACTGGGACTTCCAGTCCCTCTAGTCATCCCCTTTTCTTTATGGAAGGCTGCCCTATCCTTCCTGAAATTAAATTCTGCAATGAGCTTGCCAGTCAGAACTTCCAGGGATATACCATTATAGTTGGAGTTATCCAATTGGGAAATAAAATTGTCCCAACTGGCATCCAAGGAATTAATAATGATACTTATCAAACTCATTCAGAGACGGGTTCCCCCTTGAATTTAATTCCTCCCTCATCCTCTTTAAATTACAGAGGTGCTCATTGATATCCATTCCAGCCCTTAATTTGGATGAATGGAATTCTCGAAATTCTGGCTGTGGCATTACAATTCTTAGAATTAAACATGTTAAATAAAATTTCCCAAAGCTCACATACAGTGAGTCCATGGGGATGCTAGTAAAGTGCTGGATCAATTGAAAGGAGAATCAGACAAAAATCTTATGGTGAAGCATGTCTACTTCCATAGACCAGGGCTTGTGAGGAGGATTTATTAGTAAATCAAGCCCATTTTCCCTCATTAGTATCACCTGGATCTCCCTGGCCCATTCATACAAGTTTCTCCCAGAAACAGACAGCTTATTAAAACTTAAAGGCAACAAGTTAGCATTTCCCTCTGTAAAAGAGTTACTTTTGTATCCATTGTGCTGGTATTCTCTGTCAGCACAATAAGGGAGGGTATGGTAACAGCAGGCCTGTTCCCCATTGGCCTAGATGTGAGCAATTGCTCCTCCCAGATGGGAGGGGAGCAAAACCTTTGCACATGTGCAGAGCTCATTCTGGCTTGGCATTTGCAGAAGAAGGAGCTCGTCGGTTGAGCTTCTGAGGTAGGCCTCTGGCCTGCCCTGGGAGGTTCCAACTGGGCATCTGCAGATGCCATTTGAAGAGGAACAATGCTGGAGAAGGGGCTCTTCGCTGGGGCTTCTCCAGAAAACCTCGGGCCAGGTAAGCAAGCCTCAGGAGTGGTGCCTGGGTAGGCCAGGGGGTTGGCAGCATAGGGAGTGGTATGCTGGGAGCCTTCCTTGCAGGTTGTGGTAGTCTGGGGCTCATCTAGATGACCACAGGTAGAACGGGTCCCATCCCGGCTGCAAGTAGACCAGGGCCTCTCTGGGTGTAAGAAATTTGTTCCAAAGGCTGTGTTTAGAGTTTTTAAGGCCTTTTGGATTTCTTCCTCAGTAAGTGAGCTGTTTTCTGCTTGTTGCTGGGCTGTCATTGCTGTGGGGTCAGCCTTTGGGCTGGCTGGCTATTGTGGGCTGCTGCAGTGGTAGGCTGCCAGGAGAGTAGCTCTTAAGCTGTAGCCATGCTGGCTAGGCAGGGTCTGTTCCTCAGCTAGGAAGGTGGCAGGCCATTTTAAAGTGAGATTTTTGAATCTCCTGCCTTTGGGGCCATTTTGTTGGGTGGGAAAGCCGAAGAGACTGCTTTTGGCTTTCTGCACTTGTCATGCCAGCAGCTAATGGGGTTTCAGGGCAGGACTGGGTGACCCTTACCAGTCTGCTGTCTTCATGGGCCTCAGTCCTGGCCCTGACTGCTTCCTCCAGTGCAATCTGGTGGGCTGGATTGCAGAGATCTGGAGCCATGAGTGAGTGAGAGGTTTTGACAGCTTTCAGGTTCCTTTCCACATTGCTTGCTGTCTCAGACTCTGTTTCTGTTCTGTTTTGTGATGCCAGGAGCCTTGCTTTGGCTCTGGCCATCACCCTGGCACTTTTCTGGTAGTTTTAGAGTTGGCATTTTTGAATGACTTGAAGATAGATAGGTTTAACTAACCACCACTGCTACCAAATTGTTAAATAATATTAATTTGGCCTGGATCTTTAAACCTATATCTATTTCACAGAGTCATTCAATAAATTGCAATGCCAAGTTGTGTCAGATCAAAACAGATTTATTTATAACAGAACAATCAATAAATATATTATTCTTAAATATATACAGAGTCTTTTCTTCTTTCGTTCCTCTTAAACAGTCCTTCAAGGAACTAGAAGTTACTATGAGAGATTCACAGTTCTTCCTCTCATAACCTCTTCTTAGATATAGCTAACCTCTTTAGAAAGTCCCTTTCTCTTTAGGTTATAGATCTTCTCTCAGATCTCTTTGCTATATCTTCTCATACACAGACCTCAGTCTGTCAGATCCTAATATCTCCTCAGAGTCTTGGATCTTCTCAGTATCTCCAATCTCCTTAGAATCTCCTCATTTTCTTTCTCACATTGAAAATGACAGTTGACAGCCCTTTTATACTTAGGGGCGTGTCCTACAGTATCACAGTGAGGTGCTCAATGCCACCCTGTCATTGGTAGGTTGGATCACCCCATCAAACTCTACTAATTTGTAAACTGCATAGTAACTCCAGAAAGTTCTACTTTCTGACATTTCCACTCTTTCCCAGTTGAAGGGAAAATATATCTGAGGAATAAAAACTTATCAGCTGCAGTGGAAAGGTCTTTGTTCGAGGTAGAATACTTTTCTGAATGTTTTTGCCTAGTCAGGCTAGATCTGCTTTTCTCCTCTGGCTATGCATTAGAGCTGGTTCTAAAAGAGAAGGATAATTTCCAAAGGGTTCCATCCCTTTGTGGATTTGTTCTTACCATTCCTTAACATATACAGTGGTATCTCAGTACTCATTGTTTATTGGTTCTGGGAGATGCGATGAGTACCATAAATGATGAGTACCAACAGATTTTTTCCCATAAGGAGTAATGTAGTGAGTTACAAGGCAGCCGACATCAACAAGAGCCTTGGTGGTGCAGGCTGTTAAATGCCTAGCACTTAATTCCAGCTGTCTACAATTACTGCAGGCTCGAATCCCACCAGGCTCAAGGTTGACTCAGCCTTCCATCCTCTCGGGGTAGGTAAATTGAGGACCCAAGATTGTTGGGGACAATAAGCTGACTGTAAAAATGCTGCTTATTAATAAGCAGGTATATACAATGGAATGAAGGCTATTGATGAGCGCATTGGTTGTATCCCAAAAATTGTAAGCCGCCCTGAGTCTTCGGAGAAGGGCAGCATATAAATGTAATTAAGTAATTAACATGTACTCTGCAAAAGTGTTAGGCACATGCTAGCTGGGAATCACGGAGATTACAATCAATGTGTGCCATAGGCATTGAATTGGGGAAGCATATTCCACGCACTGAATCAATGAAGAGGAGAGGAGGAAAGAGAAGAAAAGAGGGAGAGAGGAGAGGAGAAAAATTGAGGTATTCCTTAAAGCATTTCTCCTTCAGTTACTAGATCATTCTCACTTAACACCACCATTTCAGGATACAGAAAAAAAGAGAGAAATTATCTGGGTTAACTTGAGTAGCGTATAAATATAAAAAACAGTTCCTGAATTATCTCCTTTAAATGAACCAGTCTCCCCCTTGAGGTAAGGGTTAGATCAGTCAATACCAAAAGCAGAAAGTCCTAGATCTGCCTGGTCCATTCCATTAGCAATACACACGTCAAATGCTCCTTCCCCTGAATCGGTCTGTTTGACTATATGGCAGAGAGAAAGAATTTTAAGAGAAGGTCTTAACTGCTAGATACTGTATATGGTATGCATCTTCTGATCTCAGTTGTTAATGAATGGCTGCTCTAGTTCTTGCAATAAAACTGATGCATGAAGAACTGTGTTCTTTAATCATTTTGTCAGATTATTCATGAACTGGCAGAGACATGGTAACAAGGTCAGCCAATGAGAGCTGAATTAGAAACTGAAACTGAAGGAGCCTGGGTGTGGCCCTGCAGCTCTGAGTACTGTGCTTAGAAACGGAAACTTAAAGTGAGAGAGTTTGGGTGAGGCTTATCTCTGCTCTGAGCTCTGAAGCTGCTGTTTGCTTGTAACCTTCCACATTGGAAGAATCTACCATTGGTATTGTACCATTTACTCATATATTATTATGGGTGAAACCTAGCCTTGTTATCATTCCATGTGTTATATATTGCTGCTGACAAAAAGTTGATGGTTTCTCTTCTCAAGCACCATGTCTGATCATCCAGTTATATATAATAAAGATAGATTTGTCCTTAGTTGTTTTTAAAGGTTTCCCCTCTTACTTCTGCAGCTAGCTGAAAAATAAGAGTAAATACAATCAATCAACACTGTATATCATCTTGCTCTGAAAAGTTGGCATCCTATTTTTTGACTGACAGCAAGGCTGGGCATTAAATACTGGGCAATGTGAGCTTGTTTCTATGATGAGTCACAACTGTGATAATTGTATTTCCTCTGCAGGCTCACTTTGTATTGCAATCAATTATATCTGCTCACAGTTCTTTTCTTCCAGTGCCAGCTTCTCATCTTTATAGTTCCTCCTAAAATTTACTTCCCATGATCAATATATTTCATAGTGTTTGATAAGTTTGATTACTACTGAGATAATTAGATAGTATGATAAATCTCATTATATTTCATTGCTATTTGCTGCATATTAGTTTACCTTTAAGATCAATTAGAGTTAGACTGTCAGCCACAAGAATGCAGAACAAATTAGGGAAGAGTCTCCTAAGGATGAAGAGATCCATCAACTTCATTTTCTTTGCAATCTTAAATTCATTACTTTGCAGGGGGAGGGGTGCAAAACTTCTATTTGCATTTTCTAAGGTGAGCACAACTTACAGTATGCAAGTTTGCTAAATATGCATATTATTATTATTTATTAAACATGTCATTTTTTATTGAAAGGTTATTGCTTTAATTCTTATAATGTTTTACATACAAGTATTGAAGTGTTCTACAGCCAAGCCTTGACATAAAGCACAATTGGGACCAGAATTTCCAATTGGTTGTTAAGTAAGCTGTGCCTGATTTTATGACTTTTTTTGCCATGGCTGTTAAGTGAATCATGCAGTCAGTAAGTGAATCTGGTTTCCCTCATTGACTTTGCTTATTGGAAGCTGACTGGGAAAGTTGCAAATGGGAATGACATGACCCTGGGATGCTGCAACCATTGTAACTACATGCTGGTTGCTAAGCAGCTGAATTTTGATCACAGTCAAAAATATGAGGACTGGTGATATGAAGTCACTTTTTGAGGACTGTTGTAACTTTGGATGGTTGCTAAATGAATTGTAAGGACAACCTGGTATATTTATATACCATACTAGTTATATCTATATTATAGTTATATCTATAACTACTAAAGGGTTTTTTAAACTATTTTCATTTTAGTTTTTGTTTACCACATTGTTTGCTCTAATCCAGAAAGGCAAGCTTGTAAATATTTGAATAAACATACAAAGTTAAATTAATTGTTGCTGGAGTGGGGTATTTGAAATGATGGCATTAAGCAGTGAGTCGGAAGTTTAGTTTAAATACTGGAAGAAAAAGTGAAGTCCCTACTTAGTTACAGAATAAAATTGATGGATTCCATGCAGCGATTGCAGTAAATTGTACCATTATAAGAATATTATTGCATATCTGTCAGGCAATAATGTGAACATAAAGAAGGAGAAAGTTCCTGATATTTAGTATAAACAAACACAGCCAGTTTCCTAATAGTTGAGGAGCATTCAAAAACCTTCATGTTTTTTCATTCAAAGTACCATTTCATTTTTTTTTTAATGTGGCACAGAGGCCAGAAGTTTGTTGCTGATGGACTTTTAGCAGTTGATAGTTGGAATATATTAGAGAGTACTTGTGGATGTCTTTGTGGTCAGGAGAAGGACAAAGAAACCTCTGGACTAGCTTATGGAAACTACAGATAGTCAAAGTGTTGGTCTGCAGAGATGCTCAGTCATCCAGGTCACGGTTGTCCCAAAGGTGCTTTTTCAGGGCACAACTGGACTTTCTTGATTTTCTTTGAAGACATTTTGCTTCTCATCCAAGAAACTTCTTCAGCTCGGACAAGATATTGGGGAATAGAAGGATTTATATTCCTTCTGGACAGCTGGTCATTTGCATCCTTTTTAGAGGGTTGTTGAAGCACTTGTTTATCTATGTCTTCAGGGTCATGGAATGGATTTCCAAAGAAAAAAACTGCAGACTACAGGAATCAGGAGCACTACTCAAGTGATCCTGAGGACACAGATAAACCTCCAAGTGCTTCAACAACTCTCTAAAAGAATGCAAATGACCAACTGCCTGCACGGAAAATTTCTGTGATAGTTATTATCGCTGTTTGTATTCCACCTGGTGCTAATGTTAGCATAGCACTCTCTAAGCTATATGATGTCATTTTGAGGCAGCAGCAAACTCATCCCGATGGTGCTTTTGTTGTGGCTGGGAACTTCAACCAAGCCTGTCTAAAGACTGTGCTCCCTAAATTTCTGCAATATGTGCAATGTCCCACCAGAGGGAAGAACACTTTAGACCAGTGGTCACCAACCGGTGGGCCGCTGCCCACTGATGGGCTGCAAGAAAATTTTGGTGGGCCACAGAGAAATCTCACCCCAGAGCACCCTCCCAAAGCAATTAATCCAGGCTGCGCAGAAACACAAGGCTGCACCGCCCACATGGCCCGTGGGAACCCTCCCCGCCCACTCACTCCTTACCCAGCAAACTTGCCTGCTAAATTGCTATTTTTCCTTTTTCCGACCATCAGCTGTTTTGCTGTGCCAGGAGATTTAGATTAGCTAGGAAGCAGGAAATGGTTGGATTTCTTGCTTTCTAGCTAGTCTTTAGATCTTCGGCTCTGCTTTTAAGCACAGCTGAACCTCCCTTAGGACTGAACGTTCTATTATTCAGTGCAGACTCACAGCAAGCAAATTTTATGTGACAGACTGAGCTAGCCGATGGCAGATAGATAGATCACTGAATGATTCTGTGAGCAACTCAATCTGCCTGCCTGCTTTGCCTGATTTGGGGTAAAAATTGCTCTTTTTTAATAAAAAAATCAATATTTACATACATGGTGTGTTGTAAGTTAATTTTGTGAGTTTGCTTGCAAGCAAATTTTATGTGACAGACTGAGCTACCCGATGGCAGATAGATAGATCTCTGAATGAACCTGTGATTCTGTGAGCAACTCAATCTGCCTGCTTTGCCTGATTTTGGGTAAAAGTTGCCTTTTTTTAAAAAAATTCAATATTTATATAAATATTTATAATATTTACATACAAGCCATGCCCAGCCAGTCACATGACCACCAAGCTACACCCACAAATTAGGCCATGCCCACAGAACCTGTTAGTGGTTCCTGGGATTTAAAATTATGAGTTTGGTGGTCCCTGAGGTTCAAAAGATTGGCAACCCCTGCTTTAGACCATATGTATTCAAACTTAAAATAGGCTTATAGAACAATTCCAGAGGTGGGCTTCAAAAATATTAGCAAGGAGTTCTCTGCCTGGTTGCTGGGTAGGTGTGGCCATGGTGGGAATGGTCTAGTTGGCCTCCTGCACCACAGCAGGGGGGACATTTTTGCCTTCCAGGCTCTGGAGGCTCTCTGGAAGCCAGAAACAGGCCTGTTTCTGGCCTTCCCAAACTTCTGGTAGGCCCATTTTTTGCCCTTCCCAAGCCTCCACTGCACCCTGCACTTACCTGCATCCAAAACAGTCTGCGTGGGGACTCCTGGAAGGGGCAGGGTGGGGTGGGCTGGGCCAGCCAGGAGAGGGATTTGGGGGTTCTCCAAACTGTGCAGAAACTTAGCTAGGGGTTCTCCTGAACCCCCGTGAACTCCCAGCAGCCCACCCCTGAGCAATTCTCCCCCCTCAGCTGGGCATGTCTGACCATCTTTCTCTGCTGCTGTGTAGGAGCACTTTTAGGAAAAGAATACAACCAGTCATGAAAACTGTCGAAATCTGGCCAGAGGGAGCACTCAGCCAGCTGCAGGATTGCTTTGAAATCACTGAGTATTTGAACATCTAGAACTGCACAGATACACTGACACTGTACTCTCATGTATTAAAACATGCACAGATAATGCAACAGTGGATAAGCACATCAGAGTTTACAGGAATTGTAAACCCTGGATGTTAGGAGAGATATGGATACTTCTGAGAGCCCGGAATTCCACCTTCAAGGCAGGTGACAGAGATAAATATGAGGGAAAATCTAAGGAGAGGCATTAAGGAAGCCAAACAGGAATATAAACAAAAGATGGAGAACCACCTAGCAGACAACTACCTGAGGCAGGTGTGGCAGGGACTGCAGCACCTAACCAACTACAAGGGCAACACGATGAAGACAGTCAATGCTGATGCGCATCTATCTATCTATCTATCTATCTGTTGGAAACTAATACATTAGTGAGGGTGTGTAATTCTGTTCTCAGGTGGTCTTTGTCCGCTAGGTGTTTAGTTCCAACGGATTCCAAAGAAACACAATTACTAACCTAATCCTAAGGGAGACACCCCCCAAAAACCAAGACACAAAACAGGACAATGGCATCGCCCTCCTCCCTTACATCAAAGGCACCTCAGATAAAATCAGCAAAATTCTCCACAAACACAATATCAGGACAGTCTTCGGCACTGACCAAAAAATAGCCAACATCTTAAGAAACCCCAAGGACAAGATCCAGCTAGAAAACCAAGGAGTTTATGAAATACCATACAAAATTTGCCCAGCCACGTACATTGGACAAACCAACAGGATAATAAATGCACACATCGCAGAACACAAGAACGCAGTCAGAAAAGAAGAAAAACTTCCTCCTTTTCCAGCACCTTAAAGCCACAGGACATGAAATTGATTTTGAGGGAACAAATTCATCTCCAATACTGAACACTTCAACAAGAGAATAATTAGGAAGCCATTGAAAGAGAAACACTCCCATAACATGAATAAATGCCTACCTCCCACCTACCAGACATCTGGAAACTGGCCCTAATCAACAAACGAGTCCCAGCCACAAAACCAACACCAGACCCAAAACAACACATGATGCCACCACCAATCTCCCTCACCAGACTCAAACCCAAACCTATCCCATAGACGAAAGACAACCACCTTCCAGAAACCAGACCATGGCTGCATCACCAGCTGCTACACCCCTCCAATCCCAAACTAAACAAATTGACACACA
>CM019148.1:90386567-90535691 GCA_009733165.1 Naja naja | reverse complement strand
GGGACTTGAGTGGTTCAAGCCACTAGGCATCGAGGTGACTGGCATCAATCACGTGAGCAACACTGAATGGGAGGAGGCCTTGAAGTCTGAGTTTCCAGAGGTCTTCAGCGACGGATTGGGCAAGTATATGGGGACCCCTATCACTTTCAACCTAGATCCCAAGGTGCCCCCAATTTGTTTAAAGCCCAGAAGGGTCCCATTTGCCTTAAAGGAAAAAATTGATGCACAATTAGATAAACTAATAGCTCAAGGAGTTTTAGAGCCCACTGACCACTCCAGATGGGAAACACCCATAGTCCCACCAGTCAAGGCTGATGGGTCAGTAAGAATCTGTGGAGCCTATAAGGGGACATTGAACCATGCGCTGCAGCAGAGAGCATATCCAGTTCCAGTGGTGCATCATTTATTACATTCACTTGGCAGGGGTACAGTCTTTGCCAAATTGGATCTGGCCCAGGAATATCAACAACTAACAGTTGATGATGCCACTGCAGAGGCCCAAACCATTGTGACTCATAGAGGTGCCTTCAAATGTAAAAGGTTACAGTTTGAGTAAGTAAGCGTGGCACCAGGCATTTCCAAAGCCTTATGGAAAGGATGCTCCAAGGACTGCCAGGGGTAGTGCCTTACTTTGATGATGTGTTAATCTCCACTGAAAATGACACTCAATTACAAGAGAGACTCAGAGAAGTCCTTACCAGATTCAAGAAAGCGGGATTAAAAGTCAAGGAAGGAAAAAATGCACTCTTAGAACTGACGTTGAGTGTCTTCTTGGCTACATGATTGACAAGCATGGCATACATCCTATAGATGCCAAGGTTCAAGCAATCAAAGAAGCCCCTAGACCAAAATGCAAAACAGATTTGCAAGCCTTCCTTGGACTTATTAACTTTTATCACATGTTCCTACCTAGAAGGCACCCATTGCAGAACCATTACACAGATTACTTGACACAAAAGTCTGTTTGGGTCTGGGGCAGGAAGGAACAATCAGCATTTAACAGTATTAAAAGACTAATCATGTCTGATGCTGTACTGATACAGTTCTTGAGAATTTACCTGTTGTACTGACTTGTGAGCACCCCCTTTGGAGTGGGGGGTTTGAGCCACAGGCTTCCCAGCGGGAGGGAAGCCCCTATTGCATTTTATTCTCACACCTTGACCAAAGCAGAGAGGAATTACAGCCAATTGGACAAGGAAGCATTGGCAATTGTTGCAGCTATCAAGAAATTTCATGAGTATTTATATGGGAGAACATTTACCATTGTCACAGATCACAAACCTTTGTTAGGCATTGTGAGCAGGAGACAAACCTACACCCACTATCCTGTCACCAAAAATGCTGAGGTGGACTGAATTTCTTGCTGTTTATTCATACAAACTTATCCACAAGCCTGGCAAGGACATTGGACATGCTGATGCCTTGAGTCGTGCCCACTCTCCTGTCACAAGGAGGACTTTGAACCTGAGGCACACACCTTTTCCTAGAAATGTTGCCAAGCTTCCAGTACACGCTGCTGAAATTGCCAGAGAGACTGCCAAAGACACTTTATTGGCTCCTTCTGAACCACACGAAGGTCTCAATGTACATGTAGAGCTCCACCTATTTAAAAGAATACATTAGATAGGTTGGGGTTTGAGTATGGAGTGAACCTAGTGGGGAGGGGTGTTATGTATGCAGGTTTGAATGTCATTGGTTTAGTTTGAACTGTTCTTGTAAAATGTCAGAAATGATTGGTTTAAAAAGTGTGGGAAAACCCTGCACTCTGCTTGGCTGGCAACTGCGGCTGCTGGCTATAAGTAGCAGCCGCCGCCCAGCAAATTGAGTCTGTTATGAGCTGTAGTCACTAATAAACTCTGCACTGAAGCACTCCGCGTCTGACTCTTCATGCAAATCTAACACCCACCAAGCCACGCCACGCCCACCAAGCCACACCCACAGAACTGGTAGTAAACATTTCTGAATCCCACCACTGGGCCAGAAAGCAATACTGCTGTTTATAAGAGTTTGTTTTTGTCCTCTTGAAAGGCCACATAGACTGTTTGAGGGCATACTAAGATCCAACACAATTTTTGAAGCAGCCTTGCCTAAAATGCCACACTAATACGTTTGCACTGCTTGAGCACTTGCTCTAACTTGCCTAATATACAGCAGAACAATCATTCTGGGGATACAGGAGAGTATCCTAAAACATGGGTGGCAGAAGGTGCATTTGCATATCGCTTCAATCTTCTCCACTTTGCATCGCCTTCCTGCCCTTCATTTGAATATGATTCTAAGTGTCAGTTAGGAGTTAGAACACTTGAGCAGAATAATTGTATTTGCTGTAAAAGGCAAGACACACAGAGTGTTCTAAAACAAATGAGGAAAGCGTTCACATCTTAATGTCAAGCAATGCCATGCTATACTTTGCTGTCTAAAAAGGGTGTATAATATAATTGGCTTCCTTTCTTACTAAGTTTGCTGCCTTAGTTCAGATTAAGAGCACATTAATATGAGAAGAAACGATTCAGAATCACTTCAAAATGAGTGGCATATAAATTTAGTAAATAAATAAAAGAAGAGATGTCACTCTTTCTACACAGATAATCCTTCAGTCAAGATCCCTTCTTCCCTACGATGTTTTTCTAGATATTTATTTATTTATTTATTTGATTTGTCAATCGCTTACAAGATAATAAGTATAAGGGGTAAACGAAGTTATGAATACATGAAATGAATACATATAAGAAAAATAAAAGAAACAATAAAAGAAACAATAAAAGAAACAAGAGGACAGGGATGGTAGGCATATTGGTGGACTTATGCATGCCCCCTACAGACCCCTTAGGAAAGGGGTGAGGTCAATAGTAGACAGTCTAAGGTTAAGTTTTTGGGGTTTGGGGAAGAAACCACAGAGTCAGGTAGAGTATTCCAGATATTGACCATTCTGTTGCTGAAGTCGTATTTCCTGCAATCAAGTTTGGTGCGGTTAACCTTGAGTTTGTATCTATTGTATGCTCTTGTATTGTTATGGTTGAAGCTGAAGTATTCATTGACTGGTAGGACATTGAAATGTATGATTTTATATACTATACTTAGATTGGACCGAAGATGGCGTAGTTCTAGATTTTCTAGGTCTAGAATTTCAAGTCTGGTGGCATAAGGTATTCTGCAATGAGTAGAGGAGTGGAGAACTCTTCTTGTGAAATATTTCTGGACTTTCTCTACTGTGTTAATATCAGATACGTGATGTGGGTTCCAGACTGGTGAACTGTATTCAAGTATTGGTCTAGCAAATGTTTTGTATGCTCTAGTTAGTAGTGTGATATTACCAGAGAAAAAGCTACGTAGGATTAGGTTAACAACTCTTAATGCCTTTTTGGCTATGTAGTTACAGTGGGCTCTAGCACTTAGATCATTAGAGATGAGTATTCCAAGGTCCTTGACGGAGTTTGGATCATCAACAAGGTCTTGACTATTCAACTTGTATTTTATTTTCTGATTTTTTTGCCAATATGTAAGACAGAGCATTTATTTGTTGAGATTTGAAGTTGCCATTTATTTGACCATTCAGATACATAATGAGGTCTTTTTGAAGGGTAGCAGTATTGTCTGGGGTGTTGAATAGCTTTACATCATCAGCAAAGAGAATGCAGTTGCTCTTAATATGATCACAGAGGTCATTTATGTAGAGTATGAAGAGAGTTGGTCCTAGAACATTGCCTTGACAGTGAACCACTGTCAACTGCAAATCTGAAGTTGAAACTTATAAAGAGAGAGTCATATACACAGAGGTACAGGTAAAATCAGAAATCCTGAACGTATGGGCATTCAAGGAAATCTGATTTTGTTTCAGCTTTGGGTTGCAAAGGTGATATCCTCAACTCATTTGGTGGGCGCAAGTCATGCAGATTGCATCAGATGGCCTTTTGGTCCTTTCCCATGCTGTCAGCCTATTAGAGCTAAGCTGATTCAAAGTTGTCTTTTATTTGTTCTGGAATCATCTGAGCATTGCCATGGTATCTTCTGCAGTGATGCTATGGCATTCATATTGATCACAAAGGCAGAAGAACCAGCAGTGGTTTGTGGGAAATACAATATTGCCATGTGCTATAATTTGACATATGATCCTCTTGAATATGGAAGCCATAACTCTGAATTGTACTGAAGGCATGAATTCATTATCACTTATTCAATAATCCAAACATTTGTTAATTTTCATCATAATATGAGAAGCTGCAGGCACTTATGGTTTTCTGTCAGTAAGTCTTAATAGTCTCAGTGCTTTGTATCAAGCATGACATGCTAGTTAAATATTTTGGACAGAAAACATCATTCCATATTTAACCTCAGACAGCTCTATCTAAAGCTGCTGAATATCAGTCTGCACAATTACGATATTAAATAAAACTTGGGAAGTGATATGCATCTGGTATACATTAATTACAAGCATCATTGTCAAGTAATTGGAGAAACTACACCTTCTCAATATATGACTGGATGCATCACTTCTAGTTTTATTACTGACCTGAAAAAAACAAAGCAAACAGTTGGATGGATGGATTTGTATTTGCAAAGCTATCATAGAAACAAATCTTTACAGTTTATATGTTATAGAATATAATATGGTACTATTTCATTGGAGTTTGATGGATTTTTGAAATGTAAGTGCATAGTGTATGCATCTTAGAGTTGCACATAGTTATTATGTGTTGGTAATCTACAGTTAAATTCACAGTCCAAGGCTGGTAGAAACTAATCAGGAACCTAAGAATTATTAAAATAGCATCCAAAGATATAGAGTTCCATGCAAAGCATCTTTTGTAAAATTAGTGTTCAGGTTCAATAAATTCAATATTTCTAGATATTAAAGGAGTCCTTTAATAACAAACTGTGTAAGCCTGGTTTTTATAAGTACCTGGACTGAAAATTATCAAGGACACCCATGAAAGTTTTTGAATTGTAAAGCAGAGGAAAGGTTGAGAGTACAAGGTTAGAGCAATTGCTTCTTAGTTCAGACACTTTCACAAATAAAGAAATTTGTGTACTTTTCAAATATACACTTTTCTTTTGATATCATAAAATAGGCTTCTCCAATCATGTGTTCATTAGACTTAAGTTCTTGTCATCTCTACTCTTGTCAATGAATTCTATATTGAAAGTCATCTATCTTTGATATGAAAGCAGTAAGATTAGCTATCAATAAACAGAGAATATCACTGTCCACACTCCCAAACAAAAGGAAACAATAAAGTGTGAACTATTGTTGACATATGTTAATGCATTCTTATACCTAAAGAAAAATACCTGGGTGTTGTGAATAGTTGCTAGAACCAGCTGTTGTCTAATTTAGATAACATCCTAGTTATTACTTTTGCTACATGACTACACATATTTCTAGAAACTATTTTCATTATATAGTTCGTTTAATTAGTATTCCTTCTAACACTATTATGTTCTTTTATGTGTCCAATTATTACAAATGACAAAGATTCTAAAATTAACTCTAGTCTCCGATTTGCTCATTTTTCCTCACTTTGCTTCTATTCCATTTTGCTAACTATTTGTATTTTATGAACATGCAGTATTTTTATGTAGTCATTGCTATTTTATCTTTGCAAAGAAGCCATCAGTCTGTGTAAAGCCAATCATAATGGTTTCACAATTTGCCAAAACTAATTTAACCTAGATAACATTAATGTTACAGTGTTGTACCTGTTCCTTTAATTAACTTGAAAAATGTGCTGGCAATGTAAATGGGATGAATAAATTAGCCCACGTTTTATGTCCTGGTTTGAAGATGGGGTTTCTACATTTTATGAATGTTCATTAAAATGAAGGCTAATGATTCCTATAAGTCAAAATGATTTATTTCAATGTGTTTAAGCATAAGTTTTTCTTGCTAATTTATGTATTAACTTTGTATGAAAATATGTCAGATCTTAAAGGATCCTCTGTCCAAATGCTTCAAAACTTGTGTTTGCCATTTAACAGCTGATCTTATGTGGTGGTTGGTATATTTAAGAACAAGATTTGAGCTCACCATTTCAAACCAACACTTTTAAAGCAAGTTGAATAAAATAATGGAGGATAGGAATGTTGGCTATTCATTATCCCAATGACAGCATGAATCCTTTTGATATTTCCAACAAAAGTGATAGCAGATCTTAGTAATAGGTCAGCTCTTACGGGATCAATGCTTTGAAATACCCAAGAAATTCTGAAAAGTTCAACTGTAGCAATGAATATCAATCGGGTGTGTTTTACAATTAGCTAACCAATTTTGTTTTATTTGCTATTACAGGTAGTCCTCATTTACTGGCTGCAGTTGGGACGGCAACTCCATCATTAAGTAATGCAGTCACAAAGTGAAATGTCACATGAACCTGCTGACTTATGACATCAGCTCTGGCTGCAGTTGTTAACCAAATTGCTCATAATCATTAAGCACAATGTCATGGGATTGCAACTTGCAACTTCCTACCAGCTTCTCCACTGAGTTGGGAGCTGGCAGGAAGATAACAAATGATGCTCATGTGACCATTCATTCGACACTGTAACAGTCATAAATATACATAGATTGCAAAGCACCTGAATCACAGGGAGAGCTGTGATGGTTGTAAGTGCAAAGTCTGGTCATAAACCTCCTTTTAAGTGCCTCGGTATCTTTGAATGGTTGTTGAACAAGCAGTTGGTAAGTGAGGACTACTTGTATACTCCTTGACCACTTCATTTCTGTTCCTTCTATTAATTTTTGTGTAAGTAAGTTTGCCAGCCATGACAATCTCTAGTAATCTTTGTTGGGCTTGAGTTATTTAAACCATATTTAGTCTCCAATATAGGTACTGACTGTCAGCCAGTGCCCTGCTTTCCTTCTTTTCTTTCTTCTCTCTCAGTTTCTGTTCATTTCAGTATCTCTTTGATCTTTCACAATTTAATTAAGAAAAAGAAAAAAATGGCCTAAATCTCAAAGCTGAAAGAACATTTTTATTTTTTTAAATTAATAATTTATTTACAGTTATGAAATTACATGTATAGTTTCATTTGTATACTTTATTTTAAAGTCTAGTTCTTGCTCTTTCTAAAACTGAATAGAGCTGGAAGGAACCGTGGAGATCCGCCCTGCTCAAGCAGAAGACCCTACACGAGTGATGGCTAACCTTTTTGGCACCAAGTGTCCAAACTGCCAGCGCGTGTGCATGCATCAGAGTGGTATTCAGCAGGTTCTGACCAGTTCTGGAGAACAGGCAGCGAAATTTTGAGAAGTTCAGAGAACCAGCAAATATCACCTTTGACTGGAGATTTTACAGTATCCTTCCCTGTCGCCCACCAAGCCATGCCCACAGAACTGGTGGTAAAAATTGAATCCCATCACTGGCATGCATCCCCAAAATGTAACAAGTGTGTGCCCTGAACATGCGCTCCCATGCATGCGCGCCTCCCGCACATGCCCCCCTGCACACAACCCCCTTGCATGTACACGCCGACTTGCCACGCATGTGCCTCACCCCCTGTGCATCGTTTGCAACCCCACACTGCCACCTTGTCCTGGCACATGCAGCAGAGACCTGAAGACCAACTGGCTGGCAGGAGGCTTGCTGCATACACAGCGGGCTGAGCTGGGCGATGACTCATGTGCCCAGAGAGAGGGCTCTACATGCCCACATGCCATAGGTTCACCCTTACAGCCCTACACCATTTCAGTCAAGTGGTATCCAGTCTCTTCTTAAAACCTCCAGTGATGAAGAATGCACAACTTCTGAAAGCAAGTTGTTCCACTGGTTAATTGTCCTCACTGTTAGGAAGTTTCTCCCCAATTCCAGGTTGCTATCCATTGTTTCTTGTCCTTCCCTCTGGTGCTTTGAAAAATAAATTGACTCCCTCCTTTTTGTGTCAGCCTCTCAAATTACTTTAAAATTACTCAAATTTTAAAGATTTTTCTTCATTTTCCTTCAAATTTTGTATTCATGAAAGAAAACTGATATTATGACAATTCTTTTTTAAGGCATACAATGCAATGTTTTTCCATATGGTGGAACTGAACACATTATATTTTTATCACCTGTGATTTTTGTAAAAGCTTTCAATACTAAGATATTCAGACTGTGCACAATGTAGATATGTAGAATAATGCACAATACAATAAAACTCAGTTAAGGATTACTTAATGGGAGGCGGAATCTGTTTTTCCAAATGTCCATTAAATTTAAATGCATACCACTCACATGAATTTATGTCATTTGACTTTTACTTCAGTAGAATGTATTTAGTTCATTATTCAGGAGGATGTTGTCCATTGCTCTCAGTAACTGGTAACTCGGTAACTGTTAAATTGAGATTTAATGTTTTCTTTTTAGCATAATCACTTCAACATTAAAACTTAACTTTGTCTCTAGCATACCTTGAACAATTAGGATATCAACTCTGTAGGCGAATCTGGCTGAAGCCATCTTGTGCTGCCCATAGTTGCCACGAAGCCTGAGAGGGGAAGGAGGGAAAAGTAGATAGCCTTACAGTCAAAATAAAATGTTTTCCTGTGGAATCAAAGCCTTGGTAACAGATAGCTGGTGAAGGAGGAGAGGACTCTGCCAGCTATATTCATTGGACAATGTGACTGGTGACACCTGGGAGGGAGTTTTACTCTTTTAATTAGGTGAAAACTGTGAGAACCTTTATAGTTGTTTTCACCAATAAGCATATTCTTTAAGGAATCTATCTGCCTCAGAGTTCTGCTTTCAATGGGTGTGTTACTCGGAATGCTGACATAGGTTTTGTGCTCTTTGTGAATTATGCTTCCAGACAAAGCATTTGTACCCAGGCTTATTTGTACCCTATGACTATCATTAAGTGTTGTACTTCATGATTTTGACTAATGTATCTTTTATGTACACTGAGAGCATATGCACCAAAGACAAATTCCTTGTGTGTCCAATCACATTTGGCCAAAAAAGAATTCTATTCTATTCTATTCCATATTAGATTTGACTAGAGGTATCAAAAAGGAAAGTGAAAAATTGCAATTTTTTTCCTCTTTCTTTTTGTCAGTAAACAATACTTATCTTCTGATAAAAATTATCTCTGATGAAGTAACAGGTTAAATGCATAGGATTAGGATGGTTTCAGTGAAGTGATTTAGTTAATATTTGTTTATTGTTGCACTTTTATTATTACATTTATTTATTGCCCATCTTGCAGTGTGAGGCAACTGAGAGGCTTACATTGTGATCAAATATGCAAATATAAAACAAATTTTAATGTAAGACAGATTAGAATTACTTTTAAAATAATAACCAAATTATTATATAGAAGGAACAAAATGCACAAGTATATATATTATCAAAAGGAATAAAAACACTTAAAATAAGTGGAAAAAACCCAGGAAAAATGCAAATAAAAATATGGAATATAATATGTCCCTACATCAACAGTTACAATTTTATATATAATTATAATAATGGTAACATTATGCAGATATGTGTGTGTATGTATTTTATATCTTTCTAATATACTTATAAAACTATGCTTTTTAAAATTTACCCGTATTTTGTATATATGAGTCCAATATTTCATTATATTTATCCATACAAAATCCATATCTGTAGGCAATCTGCTGACTGTAATGTCAACGGTTGACTGTAATATCAACCATAATCAGGTCTTCAATCCAGTTATTTAGTTAACGAATATAATTACACTTTAGCAGCCCTCTGACAATACCATTAGCCTGGGTGTTGGTTCAGTAATTACTTCTCAGGAAACCTAAGCTTAAAAAAAACCTCACACTGTCAAGATAATGAAATAAATGTATTTATTCCAGTACTCTCCAAATTTCTTCAACTAAAATTATATTATATTCAGCCACCAGCACCATTGCCCATGATTGGCTGAAGTAATGAAAAGTTGTAATTTCATACATGTGAAGGAATTTAGGCTGAAGAAAGTTAATGGGGACATAACACAGTGACTTCTGATTTCAATTCTCTAGCAATCCTTCTCCTTTGGTCCCATAGCCACTTTAAAAATAATTGAAACTCCAGGTTCTTTTTAAGTTTTTCAAAAGCAGGAAAATGCCCACCACTAAGACCTTTTCAAACAGTCTACTCTAGTGGTGGGATTCAATTTTTACTACCAGTTCTGTGGTCGTGGCTTGGTGGGTGTGGCAGGGAAGGTACTGTAAAATCTCCAGTCAGAGTTGGTATTTGCCGATTCTCCGAACTACTCAAAATTTCTGCTACTGGTTCTCAAGAACTGGTTAGAACCTGCTGAATACCACCTCTGCTTCCCACCCACTCCAGGGAAGGATACTGTAAAATCCCATTCCTCCCCACTAACCTGCTTTACAGCTCTGTTCTCCTGTGCAGGGCAACAAAAGAAGATCCAGCCGATCAGCTGGGACTCAGGAGGCAAGAATAGATGGGGGCAAGGCCAGTCAGAGGTGGTATTTGCTGGTTCTCCAAACTACTCAAAATTTCCACTCCGGTTCTACAGAACTGGTCAAAACCCACTGAATACTATCTCTGATTATAAGTATTAAAAGTAACCAAATTGATTCTCTTCTATTCCAGTTGGCAAATTTAAGCATATACAGTATCTCTGATAAGAAGAATGTTTTTCTGTGCGTCTTTTTCAAAACTCCCAGAGATGACCAAGAATGGTGCCATTTTTCCAGGAATGTTGTGATTTGGGATAATATTATAAAGTTAACTTCTCACTTTATTACTGGGGGGAGAGTGCAATCTGAATAAGTCAATCTCTTTTTGTTGACCCACTGGTGGTGGGGAATTCTTTGGCTGTGACTGAACACACTGCAGGCTGGATGAAGAATTCTTAGCGAGTTTATTAATTTTAAAGTTTTCCCAATAAAATACTTTGGGCTCCTTTCTTTCACTGTCATTGTTGGTTCTGATTTATATTCTGGATTATATGAATAGTGTTCACTTCATCCTCCCAGCTTTAATTAGCTGGCCTGGCCAAGTAACCATACCTTTGGGCTTACTCATCTCCTTTTGGGTGGCCTTTTGTTCTCATAATCCAATGTAATCCTTGTGTCCCACAAGGTTTAATTGCCCACTTTTAGCATTTGTGCTTGTTTGACTTGCTACAGATCCCTTTGTTGTGTAGCTGACTGCCTTTAAGTTGACAGGCAGAATTTCTGCCAAGCTCCAGATGAGCTCCTGTTGAACAACAAACCGAGTTTCCACACTAAGCTCAAGCCAGGATTTTAAGCCAAATTGTGGCCACTTACTGTGGTCTTTGATTTTGGCAGCTGGACATTCCAGCCTTGTGTAGTGCCTATGGGTATTTATGTTGTTCAGACAACATCTTCTGCTTCTGTTGTCAGGCTGATATCCATAAGCAGAGCTACAAAAGAGCTGAGAAGGAGAAAGACATCTGAAGGGCTGAATTTCAGATTTCCCTCCTTCTTGTGATTGAGTTGGATTCCCTGTTTTATGTGCAGTGAAATGGTCAAAACTGCTTCAGCTACAGATGCAGTCACTTCCCTGGAAAAGCAAGAATGTGGTAATTTCCATTTACCCAATATATATTAAGACACTTGCTGTGAAGAAACTAACAATAACTAATGGTTTATCCTTTATTTTCACAAGTCTAAACAACCCCTTAATAGCTTATCCCGAATTTACAAAAAAAAATTGTACTGAGGTGCAGTGGTCAGGTTCCTCGATAGGTTACAAATAGAGGTTGAAATAAATGATTCAACAATGAACTGCATTTTATTTAATTCAAATTCACCATTTAAGTATTGTACTTTAATGATGAAACTCTTCAACCCAAAATTTTAGTAGGTCAGTTTCTACATAAAGTTTTCTGCAAACTGACACATTTTCATACTTTCATGTTGATGTTCTTCTTCCCAGAACAGAATGTTATGACCTTTGTCCTTCATACTGTTTGATATTGCATGATTTTAATGTTTAATCATGTAACTTGCCATAGAGACATCTGTTTGAATATTTATTGCAATTAATTGTATATGTCATTGATTTAGATCCTAACCAGCATTGCTTAATTGAACATAGAAAATATATGATAGACCAGGCCAATTTTCACAATTCACATTTCTCTTGCAATCACAAGTCACTAAATATTAAATACCACAAAGCCATAGTGAAATCCTTGACCTTGTTGTACATGGGCTTATTAAAATCAGAAAAATATCATTCATTTCTGTGTCCACATCCCACTACTAATCACTAATGCCCTTAGCAACCTCAGTCTAATAGTCTGAATTTAATTTTCCTTCAGGCTGCTACCACTGAGCAATTCATTTCTTGATGCCAATAGTTCGCAAGTTCAAGAAACGCAGGGTCACGGGTTACTGAGCTTGAGAGTTTTCAATTGCTGACTTAAGGCAATCATTACATTTAGTAGGAGAGAACCGTATGTTGGCAGCTGTGAAGCCACATCATTATGCTCATCCTCATCAAACTTCACTGATCTCTCCGCAGATGGTAATATGTATCTCCATCAGAGCCACTAGAGAATGTTTTCCAAATGTTGAGTTTGTGCTTGATTTCATCGCAGTTCAGATGTAGATGTAGAGGATGCAGTGAAAGGACAAAAATATGTCCTGCAGGCAGAGAACATCTGACTTATCACATGGTGTAATGGTTGGAAGGCCACTGAGTGCAGGAATCCAAATGAAAGCATCTAGGGTAAATAAATCCTTTGCTTCCACTTGTACATATCCACCACCTCTGAATAGGTTACGCTGTCAAACTATCCTACCAGTTAGGAATTACTATTCCTTTATTTATTATTATTTATTGTCTTTAGAAAGGTTCACTGGAGCACTTAAGACTTATACTCAAGTCACTGAAGTCCATTTACTTTTTTTCTAATAGTGAAAATTGAAAAACAATACATTTTCAGTAGATCTTCACCATGTCTGGAAGAACTTCAGATATGGGTGGTTGGAGTTTTTTCGGGGAGGATAGCTTAAACAGCAAAGAAAGGATCTAATCATTTTAAAGTCTTTGTTCTTGATAAACAATCTTGAAAAACTTGTTAAAGCAAGAAGAGAGCTTTGTTTTTCATTAGCAGAACAAAAACACAACTTGAAAATTACTATTGATCTCTCACTGGAAAAGAACAGGTTCTGTGGTCTGGATTTCTGGAAAAAAATTATCAATTAAATTTCTTCCAATGGTGTTATATAGAATGTTCTGCAATGCTGTTCTATCATGATCTCTTCAGAAAATTGTCCTACTGGGTTTAATGATCTTACTGCTTGGTCATTAGGTTGGAATACTATTGACTTCAGTGAGTCAGGACAGAGAGCAGAATAAGGTAAAGCAGGAGATAAAGTGTCTAAATACTGTCTAGAAAATAAGGAAAATGTTTGACAGGTTCTCAACACCAGACAAGGCAGAAACTAGACAAAAGAACATGACCCCTTAAAAATTCTGATTTACTGTGTCAAGGTAGAGGAAAACAAAATAAAAACATATACTTATATAAAATAGTGGGCTTATCACAAATAGGTTTGCGGGGTTGAAAGGAAGAAGTAATACTGGATTTTATTGTCAGTGGCATCTAAATCTTAACCCAGTGTTGACCTATGGATGGGAGAAATTTGCAACACATTATGTTGAACTAAACCATGGCAAATTGTCAGACTCCCTGTTCCACTTTACAAATTAGCTGGCAACATGCTTGTAACCAACATATAATTGTAAATTATATTGTCTTTTAATTGCTGGCTGAATATAAAGACAGTCAGGCACTCTACAAAGGCTTCCATACAAAGTTTCTTTATTGGGTCACAAGGCATCCTTGAAGTATAACTCACAGTTATGTCGAGATCCATCTAATGTCCAATCCTTGCATAGTTGACTTCATAGTGTAAAAATACAGTTATCTTGATCCCATAACGATGGAGCAAAGGGTGAGACACCCACATGAAGCTGGGGTCCAAGCAAGAGTAAAGGAAACTCCCCTACCCAACCAAGGGTCAGTTAGTGATCAATCAGGATTACAGATGTGACCACATGACATGAACTACATTTCCCATGATGCATTCCCTTAAGGTGACAGCTCCCAATTGCCATTTAACTATCCCAATTTCCAATTAACTATTTTCTTTTAACCAAAAGTCAGAAGAAAGCCTTGATGAGGAAAAGAGGAGGGCTGCAAATAATTATATATGAAAATATAAAAATAAAATGAATTTGCCTGCAAAAGGTGGATATAATCCAGGGAGATTTATCCAGCAATTTGCTCCTATGTATGGAGATTGGAAAAATGAAAACCAGCTGGGAAGATATCATTAGGTTTTTCTTCTCTGAGAAGTGGTAAAATAAATGGTTTGTATTAATCATTTTAATGACTGCTATTGCTATATACTCAAAGCATACCTTTTGAAATCCTGCTTAATCTTTTCATGCCATTTTCAGATTTTTACTCATATGAGCTATTATACTGTTAACCAATGTAAGAGAGACAGTTTGGTGTAGTGGTTAAAGGATCAGGCTAGAAAACAGCAGACAATGAGTTCTAGTCCTGTTTTAGGCATAAATCAAGCTGGATGACTTTGGGACAGTCCCGTTCAAGTCCTGGGAAAAAGCCGATGACACACACACTAAGCTTGCTTTTGAAAGTCAAATTGAATTCCACCTGGAAATTTAGACATTACACAAACCTTAAAGTGTTTGGTTTAGTTTAATTTTGGCTTAGACCAATGTGTGTGAATTTGTATCCTGGTGAGACAGTTGAATCAGGACACCATTATCTACCACTGGGTGAGTTCATCTGACAATTTGAGGTGGGGTATCATCATGGTTCGTTTTAATATTTTTTATATACCAAAAAAATCCATTCCATTTCAATTGTGCATTGATTAGGTACATATTTCTAATTACTTATCCATTATTAATAATATTAGGGTATTGTCATGTTGATTCCAGCATTCTATCTCCACTCTGAGCTCCTTGAGTGATGCCATGGATAGTGTCAACTTCTGAAATGACTTCGGCCGAAGCCATTCTTACTTTCGTTTCTCAGTTGCCACTCTTGGAGGAAGAAGGGAATCAGAAGGAATTGGAATGGGGGGCCTTAGCCTGCTAGACAAAACATCGACCAGACTCAGTGTGAGAGCCAAGGTCATGGCAACAAATATCTTTTGAGACCGAGAGGGAAGCTGCTATCAGACTGATTGGTTAGCACTAATTAGTACACCTGAGGGGTGGGTGCGAAGTGTCTATTCTTTTAACTACCCTAAAGCACAGAAATTATTTCACCTTTCTACATGCCAATATGATGTATTCAATAAAAGGTCTTCTGAGCCTGACTGAAACCTCAGAGTCCTGATTCAATTGGGTACATTACTCAGAACCATGACAGATGCTCTGTCTTAGTGCCTGGAGGCTATAAGGGCCTGGATGGGGCAAGAAGGACTGATTGGTTTTGAATACATGGGCCTTCTGAAGTCCCCCCCCACTTCTGGTCTTGGAAAGGATGGCACTCAGTGGTGGGAGTCAAATTTTTTACTACCGGTTCTGTGGGCATGGCTGGTGGGCATGGCATGGCTTGGTGGGCATGGCTTGGTGGGCATGGCAGGGGAAGGATACTGTAAAATCTGCATTCCCTCCCCACCCCACTAACCTCCGTTCTCCTGCTCAGGGCAACAAAGAAGACCCAGCCAATCAGCTGGGATTCGGAAGGCAGAGAATAGATGGGGCCAGTCAGATGTGGTATTTGCCAGTTCTCCGAACTATTCAAAATTTCTGCTACCAGTTCTCCAGAACTGCTCAGAACCTGCTGAATACCACCTCTGGTGGCACTGCCTTAGATGGACTCAGGAGTCAATTTTTTTGGGGGGGGACTCTTGGACTCAAAGTGAGTAGCCATGGCTAAAAGGTCCTTTGCACACTTTTGGGATGTGCGCCAATTGCACCCATGGCTGTACTAGGAGCCTCTGTTACTCATGCTCTTGTGATCTTCCTTTGGACTACTGAAATGTGCTGTAGATGGAGCTGCCCTTGTGGATCTGGTCATGTTGGGACTCAGCTATTTGAAAAGCTAAACTCTCATCTACTTACAAAAGATGCTACCTTGTATAAGACTGTCCAACACTGAAAAGGATAAATATTGGCTTGTGAGGACAAAATGCTCTCACTAAATTGCTTGTTCACAAACCTAATGGATATAGCTTTTGTACAAAGCTTCATTTCTATGAAGTAACAATGGAAGCCCATGAGCCCCTGAAAAGATTTTCTAAGTTTTGTTGTCCATTCCCTAAGGTCAGTTTGTTTCTTTTCAAAATTTTCTTTGTTATTTTGTCTCAGTTTGAAAATAAAGGATTCTTTCTTTGCTTTTGTTCAAACAGATGTCAAGAATATCTTCTTTTCATCTGCTGTTGTTTTTAATACAGTCGTTAAGATCCATTAACATTGAGTACAAGCACTTTAGAGGGTGTATGTGTGTGTGTGTTTGTGTGTGTGTGTGAGTACAAATATTTTCCTAGCATTAGGTTGCTATTTACAGATTCAAAATAGGAGTCCCATGCTTCCCATTGTCATATTCTTCCTTTTCTTATTTTTAAACCACGTTCCTGTAATTCATTTATTTAAGAAAATTTATATGGCTGCCCATTCACTCTCAGTGACTCTGTGTGGCTTACAAAAATTGTAATTGTGTCTATTTTTCAAGAGGCAACTGGACTTTCTTGTTTTTCTTTGAAGACGTTTTGCTTCTTATCCAAGAAGCTTCTGATAAGAAGTGAAACATCTTCAAACAAAAATAAGAAAGTCCAGTTGCCTCTTGGGGAAAAAAACATCTTTGGAACAACCATGACCTGGATGAGTGAGAATCTCCATAGATATTTGGCTATTCACTTTGGGATGAACTCCCTTTGAATGGTGCAGGAGTATGAATGGATTTCCAGAAAAATTGCAGACTACAAGAACCATTTACACTTCAGTTTGAGATGCAGACAATACAGACTCATTCCCAACAGCCTGCTCCTGTGTTCAACAGTGAAGGGACGCAGGGCAGAACACATCCTGCAGAAAGCACAGCTTCAACTTCTTAATGACTCGAGTAACTCTCAGGACATGATAAACCTCCAAGACCCTTGGTGGTGCAGGCTGTTAAATGCCTGCACTTAGTTCCAGCTGCCTGCAATTACTGCAGGCTCGAATCCCACCAGGATCCCACCAAGCTCAAGGTTGACTCAGCCTTCCATCCTCTCGGGTAGGTAAATTGGGGACCAAGATTGTTGGGGCAATAAGCTCACTTTGTAAAAATGCTGCTCGGTAATAAGCAGGCATATACAATGGAATGAAGGCTATTGCTGAGCGCATTGGGTTGTATCCCAAAATTGTAAGCCGCCCTGAGTCTTTGGAGAAGGGCGGCATATAAATGTAATTTTTTAAAAAAAGTAGCCTCAATGACTATTCTAAAAGAATGCAAATGACCAGCTATCTGCAAGGAGTATAAATCCTTCTTGGATAAAAAGCAAAACATCTTCAAAAAGAACAAAGTCAAGTTGCCTCCATAACCTGGATGACTGAGAATCTCCATAGACAATTGTGTATGTTGCTTTCTTCTAGTTGCTTTTCATTATTATTTTAAGGATATTTATAAGTACATTTATGAGAAATGATACAAAAACTGAATACATTATCTGGGTATCTGGCATCTCTCATCACATGAAAGATGTTGGCTGCAAATTTATAAAAATAGCAGTTTCAATCTGGAACATACTGTTGACTTGGTAGAATCACAATTAATCCTCCGCAAGAACTTTTTGGAGCAAATCAAAGTTCAAAGTCACTAAAGAAAAGAAACCAATAACTTTTAAAAGATCCCTTCACTGAACTATGAAACTGCCTATTTACCTGTGGAATCCAAAAGTAAGTGGCACTGCATATAATTTATAAATGTCATTTTGCTTAGCCTGAAGTAAACTCTTTGAAATTCAGTTTTCCATTGTGTTCCTTTAAGTATCCAATTTTAAAAGGAAAAACCTAAAGTACAGATAGTCCTCAACTTATAATCATAATAGAGCCTGCTCATTAGAGTTATAAGTTGTGATGGTTGTAAAACAGGTCACTCATGTGAACTGTCCCAGATTTTATGTCCTTTTTTATGGTGGTTATTAAGTGAACACAGCAGTTGTAAAGCAAATGCGTGTTTGTTAGTTGAACACCAATCGTTAGATGAATCCATTGTTCACTAAAGGGCATAAACACTGGTTTTCTGCAAAAAAAATCACAATTGTGTGACCTTGAAATGCTGCAAATGGCCATAAATGTAAGCTAGTTGGAACCAGGTTATAACTACCTTTTGGATAATTCATTGTAACTTTGAACATTCACTAAGCAAACTGTTCATAAATCAGACTACCTGTATTGCATTGTTGGAGTTCATCAAACTAGGTTTTTGGGCTACAAACATTTTATTGCTCTAAGTGGGCATAATGAGTGTAGATGTTTTATCAGAGGTTATATATCCTTGGCTTGGCTAGGATGGTCCTATGGATGTCACTTTGTGAATGATTGATGTCTTACTATTGGTAGATTATCTATTGCCTGAGAAGATGGTAGTTCTGTCTAATCACTATGTTGGTTGCTTCTTTTATAATTGGTTATGTTGATAGATGCATGATGAGTTAGGTTGTTGGGAGAATGCTGTTTTCTTATTTGTATGCTGTTATACTACTATTACTATTACTATACTAATAATTAATAGTTGTTTGGGGGTTATTAGGCTGATAAGGAGATAAATGCAGTTAATCTAGGTATTGGTTGACTGCTGTGTGAAGGGATAGGGCTGGAAGGGACTGCAGAAGTCTTCTAATCCAACCCTTTGCTCTAGGGAGGAAACATTATACCCAGAGGTGGGATTCTACTGGTTTTGTCCAGCTCTACAGAACCGGTAGCTCTGAAGAGCAGCAGACACCAGTTTGTTAACAGTTTGTTACTGTTTGGCCCACCCACCCGCCTGGGCTCTTACCTGTCCTTTATTTCCTGCTTTTTCAATTGCAGCTGTTTTGCGCGGCACAGCTGCGGTTGAAAAAGCAGGAAAAAAGGGCTTTTCCAACCGCTGCGCACCCACACGCAGCGCTGCTCAGCTGTCCGGGCAGCTCAGCAGGTCGTAAATTGCACTTGCATGACTCGCGCATGTGCGCGTGATGCAGAGCAACAGAACCGGTAGTTATACCGGTCGGATCCCATCCCTGCTTATACCACTCTGGACAAATGGTTGTCCAGTCTATTCTTGAACATTTCCAATGATTAAGCACCCACATGGATCCAGATTGATTTTACTTGTGTATTGAGCTGCTATGCTAATATTAGGTCTTTGTATTGTTCTATAGAATTTTTGTGTTTGTTGATCACTGCTTGGTTGGAGTGTTATGCATCTAAGCATCTTACATTTTTGATCTGAATTATTCTAAGATTTCCTGTTAAATAATATTAATTTGGCCTGGATCTTTAAACCTATATCTATTTCACAGAGTCATTCAATAAATTGCAATGCCAAGTTGTGTCAGATCAAAACAGATTTATTTATAACAATCAATAAATATATTATTCTTAAATATATACAGAGTCTTTTCTTCTTTCGTTCCTCTTAAACAGTCCTTCAAGGAAATTGAAGTTACTATGAGAGATTCACAGTTCTTCCTCTCATAACCTCTTCTTAGATATAGCTAACCTCTTTAGAAAGTCCCTTTCTCTTTAGGTTATAGATCTTCTCTCAGATCTCTTTGCTATATCTTCTCATACACAGACCTCAGTCTGTCAGATCCTAATATCTCCTCAGAGTCTTGGATCTTCTCAGTATCTCCAATCTCCTTAGAATCTCCTCATTTTCTTTCTCACATTGAAAATGACAGTTGACAGCCCTTTTATACTTAGGGGCGTGTCCTACAGTATCACAGTGAGGTGCTCAATGCCACCCTGTCATTGGTAGGTTTGATCACCCCATCAAACTCTACTAATTTGTAAACTGCATAGTAACTCCAGAAAGTTCTACTTTCTGACATTTCCACTCTTTCCCAGTTGAAGGAAAAATATATCTGAGGAATAAAAACTTATCAGCTGCAGTGGAAAGTTCTTTGTTCGAGGTAGAATACTTTTCTGAATGTTTTTGCCTAGTCAGGCTAGATCTGCTTTTCTCCTCTGGCTATGCATTAGAGCTGGTTCTAAAAGAGAAGGATAATTTCCAAAGGGTTCCATCCCTTGTGGATTTGTTCTTACCATTCCTTAACATATACAGTGGTATCTCAGTACTCATTGTTTATTGGTTCCGGGAGATGCGATGAGTACCATAAATGATGAGTACCAACAGATTTTTCCCATAGGAGTAATGTAGTGAGTTACAAGGCAGCCGACATCAACAAGAGCCTTGGTGGTGCAGGCTGTTAAATGCCTAGCACTTAATTCCAGCTGTCTACAATTACTGCAGGCTCGAATCCCACCAGGCTCAAGGTTGACTCAGCCTTCCATCCTCTCGGGGTAGGTAAATTGAGAACCCAAGATTGTTGGGGGCAATAAGCTGACTTTGTAAAAATGCTGCTTAGTAATAAGATGGCATATACAATGGAATGAAGGCTATTGCTGAGCGCATTGGGTTGTATCCCAAAAATTGTAAGCTGCCCTGAGTCTTCGGAGAAGGGCGGCATATAAATGTAATTAAGTAATTAACATGTACTCTGCAAAAGTGTTAGGCACATGCTAGCTGGGAATCACGGAGATTACAATCAATGTGTGCCATAGGCATTGAATTGGGGAAGCATATTCCACGCACTGAATCAATGAAGAGGAGTGGAGGAAAGAGAAGAAAAGAGGGAAGGGAGAGGAGAGGGAGAGGAGAAAAATTGAGGTATTATAAGTCCTTAGAAATGCATTTACTCCTTCAGTTATCAGTAGATCTAAACCTCCTATCGATAATTCTGCTTAACTAATGAAACAGTTCCTTTTCTCCTTAAATGATTTGACAGTTATTGAGTAAAAAAAGCAAAAGTAGAGTCTATCCCTGGTCCATTCCATTAGCAACAATTTTGTTAATTCTTGGGTATTTAGGCTATTCGTATGCGAATCTAGGATATATAATAAATAACAGTTCCTGATATATATTCCCCTGGTTCACCATTGAATTTTATAGAACCCTAAATTTAAACAAACTGAATAATCTCCATTTTCCAGGTTCCGGCCTGAGGTTAAAAGGGTAATATAGATCAGTCAATACCAAAACCAGAAAGCAGAAAGTGCCTAGAATCTAGGCCTAATGGTCCTGAATCCATTAGCAATACACATGCGTCAAATGCTCACTTCCCTGAATCTGGTCTGTTTTGACTATTCTGGCAGAGTGATGAAAGATTATTAAGAGAAAGGTCTTAACTGCTAGATACTGCTATGGGGTATGCATCTTCTGATCTCAGTTGTTAATGAATGGCTGCTCTAGTGTCTTGCATATAAAACTGTATGCACCAAGAACTGGGTTCTTAATCTATTGTTAGTCATTATTACATGAACTGGCACTAAGACATGGTAACAAAGGTCAGCCAATATGAATGCCGTGAGCTTGAGAAATTAGAAACTGAAAGAGAAGGAGCCTGGGTGTGGCCCTGAAGCTGCAGCTGACTAGTACTGACTTATGACTTAAGAGGAGAACTTAAAGTGAGAGTTTGGGTGAGGCTTATCTCTGCTCTGAGCTCTGAAGCTGCTGTTTGCTTGTAACCTTCCACATTGGACAGAAATCTACCATTGGTATTGTACCATTTACTCAGTTGTTATATTATTATGGGTGAAACCTAGAAGCCATTGTTTATCTTGTCAATTGTTGTGTTGATATATTTGCTGTGTTGACAAAAGTTGATGGTTTCTTTCAAGCACCATGTCTGATCATCCAGTTATATATAATAAAGATAGATTTGTCCTTAGTTGTTTTTAAAGGTTTCCCTCTTACTTCTGCAGCTAGCTGAAAATAAGAGTAAATACAATCAATCAACACTGTATATCATCTTGCTCTGAAAAGTTGGCATCCTATTTTTTGACTGACAGCAAGGCTGGGCATTAAATACTGGGCAATGTGAGCTTGTTTCTATGATGAGTCACAACTGTGATAATTGTATTTCCTCTGCAGGCTCACTTTGTATTGCAATCAATTATATCTGCTCACAGTTCTTTTCTTCCAGTGCCAGCTTCTCATCTTTATAGTTCCTCCTAAAATTTACTTCCCATGATCAATATATTTCATAGTGTTTGATAAGTTTGATTACTACTGAGATAATTAGATAGTATGATAAATCTCATTATATTTCATTGCTATTTGCTGCATATTAGTTTACCTTTAAGATCAATTAGAGTTAGACTGTCAGCCACAAGAACGCAGAACAAATTAGGGAAGAGTCTCCTAGGATGAAGAGATCCATCAACTTCATTTTCTTTGCAATCTTAAATTCATTACTTTTGCAGGGGAGGGTGCAAAACTTCTATTTGCATTTTCTAAGGTGAGCACAACTTACAGTATGCAAGTTTGCTAAATATGCATATTATTATTATTTATTAAACATGTCATTTTTATTGAAGGTTATTGCTTTAATTCTTATAATGTTTTACATACAAGTATTGAAGTGTTCTACAGCCAAGCCTTGACATAAAGCACAATTGGGACCAGAATTTCCAATTGGTTGTTAAGTAGCTGTGCCTGATTTTATGACTTTTTTTGCCATGGCTGTTAAGTGAATCATGCAGTCAGTAAGTGAATCTGGTTTCCTCATTGACTTTGCTTATTGGAAGCTGACTGGGAAAGTTGCAAATGGGAATGACATGACCCTGGGATGCTGCAACCATTGTAACTACATGCTGGTTGCTAAGCAGCTGAATTTTGATCACAGTCAAAATATGAGGACTGGTGATATGAAGTCACTTTTGAGGACTGTTGTAACTTTGGATGGTTGCTAAATGAATTGTAAGGACAACCTGGTATATTTATATACCATACTAGTTATATCTATATTATAGTTATATCTATAACTACTAAAGTTTTTTAAACTATTTTTTTAGTTTTGTTTACCACATTGTTTGCTCTAATCCAGAAAGGCAAGCTTGTAAATATTTGAATAAAAATACAAAGTTAAATTAATTGTTGCTGGAGTGGGGTATTTGAAATGATGGCATTAAGCAGTGAGTCGGAAGTTTTAGTTTAAATACTGGAAGAAAAAGTGAAAGTCCCTACTTAGTTACAGAATAAAATTGATGGATTCCATGCAGCGATTGCAGTAAATTGTACCATTATAAGAATATTATTGCATATCTGTCAGGCAATAATGTGAACATAAGAAGGAGAAAGTTCCTGATATTTAGTATAAACAAACACAGCCAGTTTCCTAATAGTTGAGGAGCATTCAAAACCTTCATGTTTTTCATTCAAAGTACCATTTCATTTTTTTTTTAATGTGGCACAGAGGCCAGAAGTTTGTTGCTGATGGACTTTTAGCAGTTGATAGTTGGAATATATTAGAGAGTACTTGTGGATGTCTTTGTGGTCAGGAGAAGGACAAAGAAACCTCTGGACTAGCTTATGGAAACTACAGATAGTCAAAGTGTTGGTCTGCAGAGATGCTCAGTCATCCAGGTCACGGTTGTCCCAAAGGTGCTTTTTCAGGGCACAACTGGACTTTCTTGATTTTCTTTGAAGACATTTTGCTTCTCATCCAAGAAACTTCTTCAGCTCGGACAAGATATGGGGAATAGAAGGATTTATATTCCTTCTGGACAGCTGGTCATTTGCATCCTTTTTAGAGGGTTGTTGAAGCACTTGTTTATCTATGTCTTCAGGGTCATGGAATGGATTTCCAAAGAAAAACTGCAGACTACAGGAATCAGGAGCACTACTCAAGTGATCCTGAGGACACAGATAAACCTCCAAGCTTCAACAACTCTAAAAGAATGCAATGACCAACTGCCTGCACGGAAAATTTCTGTGATAGTTATTATCGCTGTTTGTATTCCACCTGGTGCTAATGTTAGCATAGCACTCTCTAAGCTATATGATGTCATTTTGAGGCAGCAGCAAACTCATCCCGATGGTGCTTTTGTTGTGGCTGGGAACTTCAACCAAGCCTGTCTAAAGACTGTGCTCCCTAAATTTCTGCAATATGTGCAATGTCCCACCAGAGGGAAGAACACTTTAGACCAGTGGTCACCAACCGGTGGGCGCTGCCCACTGATGGGCTGCAAGAAAATTTTGGTGGGCCACAGAGAAATCTCACCCCCAGAGCACCCCTCCCAAAGCAATTAATCCAGGCTGCGCAGAAACACAAGGCTGCACCGCCCACATGCCCGTGGGAACCCTCCCGCCCACTCACTCCTTACCCAGCAAACTTGCCTGCTAAATTGCTATTTTTCCTTTTTCCGACCATCAGCTGTTTTGCTGTGCCAGGAGATTTAGATTAGCTAGGAAGCAGGAAATGGTTGGATTTCTTGCTTTCTAGCTAGTCTTTAGATTCCGGCTCTGCTTTTAAGCACAGCTGAACCTCCCTTAGGACTGAACGTTCTATTATTCAGTGCAGACTCACAGCAAGCAAATTTTATGTGACAGACTGAGCTAGCCGATGGCAGATAGATAGATCACTGAATGATTCTGTGAGCAACTCAATCTGCCTGCCTGCTTTGCCTGATTGGGGTAAAAATTGCTCTTTTTAATAAAAAAATCAATATTTACATACATGGTGTGTTATAAGTTAATTTTGTGAGTTTGCTTGCAAGCAAATTTTATGTGACAGACTGAGCTACCCGATGGCAGATAGATAGATCTCTGAATGAACCTGTGATTCTGTGAGCAACTCAATCTGCCTGCTTTGCCTGATTTTGGGTAAAAGTTGCCTTTTTTTAAAAAAATTCAATATTTATATAAATATTTATAATATTTACATACAAGCCATGCCCAGCCAGTCACATGACCACCAAGCTACACCCACAAATTAGGGCCATGCCCACAGAACCTGTTAGTGGTTCCTGGGATTTAAAATTATGAGTTTGGTGGTCCCTGAGGTTCAAAAGATTGGCAACCCCTGCTTTAGACCATATGTATTCAAACTTAAAATAGGCTTATAGAACAATTCCAGAGGTGGGCTTCAAAAATATTAGCAAGGAGTTCTCTGCCTGGTTGCTGGGTAGGTGTGGCCATGGTGGGAATGGTCTAGTTGGCCTCCTGCACCACAGCAGGGGGGACATTTTTGCCTTCCAGGCTCTGGAGGCTCTTGGAAGCCAGAAACAGGCCTGTTTCTGGCCTTCCCAAACTTCTGGTAGGCCCATTTTTTGCCCTTCCCAAGCCTCCACTGCACCCTGCACTTACCTGCATCCAAAACAGTCTGCGTGGGGACTCCTGGAAGGGGCAGGGTGGGGTGGGCTGGGCCAGCCAGGAGAGGGATTTGGGGTTCTCCAAACTGTGCAGAAACTTAGCTAGGGTTCTCCTGAACCCCGTGAACTCCCAGCAGCCCACCCTGAGCAATTCTCCCCCTCAGCTGGGCATGTCTGACCATCTTTCTCTGCTGCTGTGTAGGAGCACTTTTAGGAAAAGAATACAACCAGTCATGAAAACTGTCGAAATCTGGCCAGAGGGAGCACTCAGCCAGCTGCAGGATTGCTTGAAATCACTGAGTATTTGAACATCTAGAACTGCACAGATACACTGACACTGTACTCTCATGTATTAAAACATGCACAGATAATGCAACAGTGGATAAGCACATCAGAGTTTACAGGAATTGTAAACCCTGGATGTTAGGAGAGATATGGATACTTCTGAGAGCCTGGAATTCCACCTTCAAGGCAGGTGACAGAGATAAATATGAGGGAAAATCTAAGGAGAGGCATTAAGGAAGCCAAACAGGAATATAAACAAAAGATGGAGAACCACCTAGCAGACAACAACCTGAGGCAGGTGTGGCAGGGACTGCAGCACCTAACCAACTACAAGGGCAACACGATGAAGACAGTCAATGCTGATGCCTTGCTGGTGGAGGAGTTAAATATCTTCTTTGCACGCTGTGGGGTCAAAAGACCCAATGCTGCGCATCTATCTATCTATCTATCTATCTATCTATCTATCTATCTGTTGGAAACTAATACATTAGTGAGGGTGTGTAATTCTGTTCTCAGGTGGTCTTTGTCCGCTAGGTGTTTAGTTCAACGGTTCCAAAGAAACACAATTACTAACCTAATCCTAGGGAGACCCCCCCAAAAACCAAGACACAAACAGGACAATGGCATCGCCTCTCCTCCCTTACATCAAAGGCACCTCAGATAAAATCAGCAAAATTCTCCACAAACACAATATCAGGACAGTCTTCGGCACTGACCAAAAAATAGCCAACATCTTAAGAAACCCCAAGGACAAGATCCAGCTAGAAAACCAAGGAGTTTATGAAATACCATACAAAATTTGCCCAGCCACGTACATTGGACAAACCAACAGGATAATAAATGCACACATCGCAGAACACAAGAACGCAGTCAGAAAAGAAGAAAAAACTTCCTCCCTTTTCCAGCACCTTAAAGCCACAGGACATGAAATTGATTTTGAGGGAACCAAATTCATCTCCAATACTGAACACTTCAACAAGAGAATAATTAGGGAAGCCATTGAAATAGAGAAACACTCCCATAACATGAATAAATGCCTACCTCCCACCTACCAGACATCTGGAAACTGGCCCTAATCAACAAACGAGTCCCAGCCACAAAAACCAACACCAGACCCAAAACAACACATGATGCCACCACCAATCTCCCTCACCAGACTCAAACCCAAACCTATCCCATAGACGAAAGACAACCACCTTCCAGAAACCAGACCATGGCTGCATCACCAGCTGCTACACCCCCTCCAATCCCCAAACTAAGCAAATTGACACACACTATAAACACATAGCCAGACCTCAAACTCGGAGCCAAACCAAAGCCCGGAACGTTACATCACAGCCTTCCACCCAGGATACTACATCATGGAACTCAGGAGATTACAACACAAAACCTCAGGAGGTTGCAACACAGACAATGACCCAGGAGATAACAGCACAAGACCCAGGATGTCACAACAATAAAACTCAGAAAGTCATCACACAGCCCACTACCCAGGTAGCTACAACACAAAAGGCTGAAGGACACACAGCCACTACCTCAGCCACACAGGCTCTTATGAAAAAGCCAACCAATCAGCAAACATCAACTCCATCAACCAATCAAGAAGCAACAACACAGCCAACAACACAGCCAACCAATCAGCAAACACCAATTCCATCAACCAATCAAGAAGCAACAACACAGCCAACAACACAGCCAACCAACCCGCTTACAGTAGAGCCAGCACACCACACCTCCCCTCCAGTATTTATAGAGAGAAGGCAGCTCAGATAACGCTTTGCTGGCACAAGCACGAAGCCGAAAGCACCAGCCTGAAGATGGAGGGTGGGATCTCATCGAAACATCACCAAGGTATTCTCAATCTTACACGGGACAAGACCCGAATACACCAAGACATACATACATACATACATACATACATACATACATACATACATACATATATTGTATTGGAAGCCACTCAGAGTCGCTTTGTGCAGCAAGATGAGTTTGCTTATAAATTTAATAAATAAACTACCGGTATCAAAGCAGCTTCTGTTCCTGCATTTCTACCCATTGGGGAGAGGACGCTACAGTTTTATAGCCTTCCTAGGCATGAAGAGTCATGCGATAATCGGGCAAGAATGGAGAAAGCTGGCAGGGATTCTGTATCAATCCCCCTCTCCCCAAAAGACTGGTATTTGGCTTCAATTAATATGATGGTGTACTATTAGATCCAATGTTAAGTATTCTTTTTTTTTGAAAAAAGTTTTTTATTTTTAAGACAAACATACAAACAAGACATACAAAACATAAAAACCATCTTCCATATATACATACAGTGTGTCAGTTGGTTACAAATCCTTCGTGTTAACCTTTCATAGTCATCACTCACAATTTATCAAAAAGGTTCTCATATTATCAATAAAACATTCTTATATATTTATCAATTATTATTTATATACAACTAAACTATTTGTTTCATCATTTATACGAGATCTATTTTTAATATAAAATTTACGTTATACTTTCATCCAATGGTTATATATGTCTACAGCAATGTTAAGTATTCTTAAGTTAGTGACTGACTGAGTTAAGTGAGTGATGTGAGTGCAGTGAATGATGCATCATTCTGACTGCATAGATTTGACTTGCAAAAATCTTTCTTCACTTAGCCAAGCTGCAACCTTTTATGACTGAAAATGTAAAACAGATTGAAAGTACATTTTACCATTTAAGCTGCTAGTGCAGAAATGCCATTCCTGTTCCTCTCCCCCAATTGCCAAAATGGAAGAAGGATTTAGCTTATTTTGCATTATTTTCATATCTCCCTCCCTCCCCCCTCTCTCTCTTCCCATATCTAAGGGTGCAGGACTGAGTGCTGAAGTAGACCATAAGCATTTGATGGCCAGAAAGAAAAAAAGAATGAAAAAGAAAAAGAGCAGATGGATCGCTCTTCCTTCTTCTTAGTGCCTTGCTTGAGACTATCCCAACTATAAACATCTCTTGCCAGCAATAACCTCTGCGATGGAGCTGAGAGCGTACAAATCAAGAAGTTTGATTCTATCTCAAAGCAATTCAATCTAGTTAGGAGAGACTGAGCATGGAGGAGAAGATGATACTGAAAACCAAACTTCAATTTAAAAAAATGTCTAAGTTGGATTTAACATATTTGGCTCTTGGAAAACTGCTCTTCTACCTCTTTTATTTTCTGATCATTTTATTTGTTTTCCTTTTTTATTCTTTCATCTATGTTTATGTAATTCTTTGTCACTGATACAATTCTTTCTTCCTGTTTTCCAGAAATGGGTATAAGATTGATGCTAATTACGGTTTCCATATTAAATTGATAGCAGCCCAGTTACATTCATTTGTGCAACAGGTCATTGGTTACACAATACTCAGCTCAAAAGTCAAAGACAATCTTGGGGAAAATTTTGGATATGGGATTGATTTAGAGAAATGGCAAAAATTATGGTCTCAAAATTATAAAATGACAATGTCAAAACAAAGAAAATCTGTATCAGATGTTTTACAGGTGGCACTTACCCCCGAGAATTGAGAATGTTTAAGAATAAATCGGATAAATGTTGGAAATGTCATCAGATACCTGGCTCGTATTACCATATGTGGTGGATGTGTTCGGACGCAAAAAGATATTGGACTAAAATCCACATGTGGTTGGAAAAATGATAAAACAACACATAGGCTTTAAACCAGAAATATTTTTATTGGGAATTATACCAGAAATCTACAATAAAGAATTGAAATATTTGATTGTAAATGTGTTGACAGCGGCTAGGATTGTATTTGCTAAGAATTGGAAAAATGAAAAAATACCTATGCAGGAGGAAGTTATTAAGAAAATCATGGACTGTGCTGAAATGAGTAAATTGACGTTTGAAATTAGAGAACAAGAAGATAAACAATTTTACATGATGTGGGATTTGTTTTATCAGTGGTTGGATAAAAAGACATGGTAAGAAGGAAATCTTATAATAGAAGCTTAATAGATTGATATAAAATATAATATAAATATATATAACCATTGGATGAAAGTGTAATATAAACTTTATTACAAAAATTAAGAATATCTCGTATAAATGATGGAATAAATAGTTCAGTCATGAATGATTAATAACTGATAAATATATAAGCATACCTTAGATTGACAATATGAGAATTTATATAAACTATGAATGATGACTACGAAAGGATGGCACAAAAGATTTGTAACTAACTGACACATTGTGTGTATATAAAATGGAAGATGGTTTTATGTTTTCTATGTTTTGTCTGTACTTGTTTGTTTTAAAAAATAAAAATCTTTTTTTTAAAAAGTCAAAGACAATCAAAATTTAACTACATTCTAGAAAATATTTGCATAGCCCCAAAATAAATGACATTTAGAATCAACCACATGGTTATACATTCATTGCATACACCAGTTAGCTGCTCATTATACAGTTACTTGCACAACTGAATATTGTCCAGATAAAAGCTGAATGATCAGAGATTTTATTGCTGATAAAACTCCTAAAACCAATGTTCAGGAAACAAGCTGACAAATCTACCAAATGATGTTTTTTGAAAAGAGTTCTGCATTGCAAAATGATGTCTTATTTTTCATTTTAAGGTAGTTTTGTAGTAATAGGAAAAAGAAATTTATTTTGCAATCTTTGATCCACCTATCTGGAAATATACCAGTGGGATTTGTTTATTCTGTGTAAATGTGTAGAACATTGAAGAAAATTATCTTCTCAATACTTTTTTATTTAAAACCTTTATCCTTTTTCTTATTTCACAAAATACTGCAGAAGAAATTTTATATATAATGGTTCTTTCTGTGTTAGTCCAATTATGGCTGCATTTATTAGATCATTCACATCTCTCTACAGTGTATTATTTTGGTTCTTATGTAATTATCTCTTTAATTGCAAATTAACAGAAAATAGAACTTTTAAATCTATGTGCAATTTTATGCTCTTTAATTAGGATGGGGAAAAAACCATTGCATAACTTATTTGGGATCTATTTCCAGAGGAAGCAGCTTTGATATGGAGAACATGAATCAAATTTGTCTCTTCTGCCAATTCCTTAATTTAAACGAAACAGCAGACAGAAGGGCTTTAGTAGGAAAAGTAGCTATTTTTCCTTTGTTTAATTGCTCCAAGCCTGCATATTAAACTCCACAGCTACGAAATGAACTGGATGCCTCTCTTTAATTTTAATCTGAAAATAAAACTGATGGATAGAGTTGGCAGAATGTTGTACTTACTTCCAGTTAATTGTAAAACCTCAGTCCCTTCTGGACGGTATTTGCTTAATCATTCATTCTTCATTATAGGTTCTATCTTTCTTCTAAGAAGGACAGGCAGTATATTAGCAATTTCAAATTCTTATTTAGTGGTGGAATAGCAGAGGTAATGTAAAACTCTACTAAAATATGACAGAAATTGGATATTTTTAATTTTTCATATAAATACATCCATTGGGGGAAGGATAGATAAAAATCAAGATGGTGGCCATAATCATGTGACTAAAACTTTACCCCCTTTTTTTACATGTACATCAGTTAATCAAAATCAAGCAAGTCACATTCTGGCTTAATGCAGTGAAAGAAACTAGTCTAGAATGCCCAGTCTAGAAAGGCTAATGGAACTAGAACAGCTAAAGATGCTCGAACTAGCTAACTTTAGCTAATTAGAAAAGCTAAAGTCCTGTTTACCTTAATAAATAGAAGATGGGGAGAAATGATAGCAGTCTTCCTATACTTGAAGGGCTGTCAAAGGGAAAGAGCATCAATTTATTCTTCATAGCACCTGAGGGTAGGACAAGAAGCAATGGGTAAAAGGGCATCAGAAGGGGATCCAACCTAGAAATAAGGAAGAATTTCCTGACAGAATTATTAAGCAAGGAACAGCTTGCCCCTCAGAGTTGTGGGTACTCTTTCACTGAAGGTGTTTAAGAAAAGATTGGGCAACCATTTGATATAGCATGACAATTGAGCTCCCTCCAGTCCTATGATTCTTTGATTCTAAATGGTTGTTAGATTTGCATGAAGAGTCAGATGCGGAGTGCTTCAGTGAAGAGTTTATTAGTGACTACAGCTCATAACAGACCCAACTTGGCTGGTCTGTGGCTGCTACTTATACCCAGCAGCCGCAGTTGCCAGCCAATCAGAGTGCAGGGTTTTCCTGCACTTTTTAAACCAATCATTTCTGACATTTTACAAGAACAGTTCAAACTTAACCAATGACATTCAAACCTGCATACATAACACCCCTCCCCACTAGGTTCACTCCATACTCAAACCCCAACCTATCTAATGTAGCCTTTTAAATAGGTGGGGCTCTTACGTGTACATTGAGACCTTCGTGGTTCAGAAGTTTTAACGTTCTCACCAGTGAGAGGGAAATGTGTCTGTTGACATTTCCCTAGTTGGACTTCCTGTGAAAGAAGACCCTGTTTGATTGTTAGAATCTGGTCTCTCCTCCCAGCCCATCTCCAGCCCAATGTCAGCACCCAAGTCAGGTAGTGATGTGCAATTTTCCACTTGTAAGGATGGATTTTGGCATTGTGACAGGGTTTGGGATGTTTCCTGTCGTAATGGCTTGTTACACATGGGGTTGATTCTTGTTTGCTGATTATCCTCATGCTCCTCCCCTCTCCTAGAAAAGCATTAGGTATGGGAACTAGAGAGGAACAATTGTGATGTTCCTGAGGTAACCTGGATCTAAGCTGATCAATGTGCCTGCTCCAGAGGACTCTATCCTCTGTTTGTACCCTGTAAGAACGAGGGCCTGTGATTTGAGTTATTTCAGCAGGAATCCATGAAGGCTCACCCATAAGGTTCTTAGTATAAACAGAATCACCCACACTGAACGTGCGAACTTTGCTAGTGGAATCAAGTGGTGCGTTGGGTGCGTAAGAGGGATGAAGACGGTCAAGGGGAGACCTAAGTTTCCTACCCATCAACAACTCTGCTAGGGATAAGTTAGTTGATGGGTTAGAGATGTGCTGAACACTAAGAAGTTTTTCAACTTTCTCAGTGATGTCCCCAGGACCCAATTGCTGAAGCTTTTCCTTGGTAAAATGTACCATTCATTCAGCCCAGCCGTTAGCCAAAGGGTGCCCAGGGGCTGTCAGGGCATGTCTGATACCCAGTTGTGCTAGATAGGATTCAAAAGGGTTGGATGTAAATTGAGGGCCATTGTCAGAGACAAGAACATCAGGTAACCCGTGGGTTTTTTAAGCTGCTTGATGACAGCATCAGTTGTGGTGGATGCCATAGGGATTACCTCTAGCCATTTGGAATATGCATCTACTATAATAAGGAAGGTGTGCCCTCTGGTAGGGCCAGCAAAATCAATGTGAATCCTAGACCATGGGCCCCTAGGACATTCCCATTCCTGTTTGGGGGTGAGAGGTGGGGAAGGCCTGACTACCTGACAGTTGGGACAAGATGCAACCCAATTTTCAACCATTTTGTCAATACCTGGCCACCATACATAACTCCTGGCCAATCCCTTCATCCTTACAATACCAGGATGACCCTCATGTAGCATTTCCAAAACCTCCCTTTGCAGTTATGCAGGAATGACCACCCTGTTACCCCACAAAATACATCCTCTTAATACAGATAATTCAGTTTGCCTGGATTTAAAAGGTTGGGCAAGGTGAGGTAGATCTTGAAGAGGCCAACCTTTCTTAATCCAGCCTATAATAGGAGCCAATACAGTGTCTTTGGCAGTCTCTCTGGCAATTTCAGCAGCGTGTACTGGAAGCTTGGCAACAGTTTCTAGGAAAAGGTGTGTGCCTCAGGTTCAAAGTCCTCCTTGTGACAAGGAAGTGGGCAACGACTCAAGGCATCAGCCTGTCCAATGTCCTTGCCAGGCTTGTGGATAAGGTTGTATGAATAAGCAGCAAGAAATTCAGTCCACCTCAGCATTCTTGGTGACAGGATAATGGGTGTAGGTTTGTCTCCTGACACAATGCCTAACAAAGGTTTGTGATCTGTGACAATGGTAAATGTTCTCCCATATAAATACTCATGAAATTTCTTGATAGCTGCAACAATTGCCAATGCTTCCTTGTCCAATTGGCTGTAATTCTTCTCTGCTTTGGTCAAGGTGCGAGAGTAAAATGCAATAGGGGCTTCCCTCCCACTGGGAAGCCTGTGGCTCAAACCCCCACTCCAAAGGGGGATGCATCACAAGTCAGTACAACAGGTAAATTCTCAGAGAATTGTATCAATACAGCATCAGACGTGATTAGTCTTTTAATACTGTTAAGTGCTGATTGTTCTTTCCTGCCCCAGACCCAAACAGACTTTTTGTCAAGCAATCTGTGTAATGGTTCTGCAATGGTTGCCTTCTGAGGTAGGAACATGTGGTAAAAGCTAATAAGTCCAAGGAAGGCTTGCAAATCTGTTTTGCATTTTGGTCTAGGGGCTTCTTTGATTGCTTGAACCTTGGCATCTGTAGGGTGAATGCCATGCTTGTCAATCATGTAGCCCAAGAACTCATCCTTGTCAGTTCTAAGAGTGCATTTTTCTTCCTTGACCCGCTTTCTTGAATCTGGTAAGGACTTCTCTGAGTCTCTCTTGTAATTGAGTGTCATTTTCAGCAGAGATTAACACATCATCAAAGTAAGGCACTACCCCTGGCAGTCCTTGGAGCATCTTTTCCATAAGGCTTTGGAAGATGCCTGGTGCCACGCTTACTCCAAACTGTAACCTTTTACATTTGAAGGCACCTCTATGAGTCACAATGGTTTGGGCCTATGCAGTGGCATCATCAACTGTTAGTTGTTGATATTCCTGGGCCAGATCCAATTTGGCAAAGACTGTACCCCTGCCAAGTGAATGTAATAAATGATGCACCACTGGAACTGGATATGCGCTCTGTTGAAGTGCATGGTTCAATGTCCCCTTATAGTCCCCACAGATTCTCACTGAACCATCAGTCTTGACTGGTGTGACTATGGGTGTCTCCCATCTGGAGTGGTCAGTGGGCTCTAAAACTCCTTGAGCTATTAGTTTATCTAATTGTGCATCAATTTTTCCTTTAAGGCAAATGGGACCCTTCTGGGCTTTAAGCGAATTGGGGCACCTTGGGATCTAGGTTGAAAGTGATAGGAGTCCCCATATACTTGCCCAATCCGTGCTGAAGACCTCTGGAAACTCAGACTTCAGGGCCTCCTCCCATTCAGTGTTGCTCACGTGATTGATGCCAGTCACCTCGATGCCTAGTGGATTGAACCACCAAGTCCCAGCAAGCTTGGGTGGTCTTTGTCCACGATGGTCAGGGCAAACGTTTGGTGTGGCCTTTGAACTTCACGATGAATTCTCTTGTTCCAACTACTGGAATCTTGTTCCCTTGGTAGTCTTTAAGAGTCAGTGCTTGCTTCTGGAAATGCTTCTTCTGAATGTTGGGAAGTAGCCTGTGAATAGTGTCCCATGACACCATAGATAAATAGGAGCCTGAGTCCACTTCCATTTGGCAAGGCCTTCCTTCAATTAGTACCTTCACGTGTACTTTTCTGCTTCTTAAGGGTGAAGAATGACCAATGGTGACTGTTTGATGAGTTTCATTCTTCCCTTTTGCATCTGTATTGCACCCCATTTTCTCACTGAAGTTGTTAGGCTTGAATTCTTTATCAGGAAACTTCTTTCTGCTTGGTGGAGTTCTGGATGATTTGCAGACTCTTGCTAGGTGACCTCTTTTTTCACAACGGAGACAGATGGTATCAAAAAACTTGCATTCAGTGCGGGGGTTGCCCCCCCAACCTCTGCAATAAAAGTTTTGCCTCTTTCTTCCAAGGTCTTTCCTTTTCTTCTCCATTCTGAGTCTATAAATTCCTTCCTCCACCTCGCTACAGTCTGAATCAGAATCTATTTGCTCGCAATGGGTTGTTGTGGATTTTTCCACATCAGGATGGCTTGCGGCCTTGTTAATTTTCTTCATGGCTGCTGCTGAGGACTTGGTAGCTTCCGCTGAAGAAGCTTCTTCTATGGCCTCCTTAAGCGTGATCTTAGGTTTCATTAATAATTTGCTCTGCAAAACCTTGTCTTTTAGGCCTAGAACAAATCGATCGCGCATGGCCTCTTCTAAGTTGATAAATTCACATACCCCCAATGTCCTTAAACTTGCCAGAAGTCATTAACGCTGCTTCCCTTGATCCCGATGGTAGAATTCGTGTCTCTTAATGAGGCACGATACTTGTGGCGTAATGGGCTCTTAATAACTTTTCTAAATCGGGCCAGTCCATTACCTTCACGTCTGTAGCTCCTGACAATGCCTTCACCATCTTGAAACGGCCGGACCGCAGTGGGTAAGAAAGACCGCCCTCTTCCGCTTGTCAGAATGTCGGCGAGATCGTTTCCCTCAAATACATTTGGAAACGATCTGCATATGAGTCCCAGTCTTCTGCCGTCCGGATCGAACGGGCTGGGGGGTGTTCAGCACAGCCATCTCTCTCGGCTTCTTCTCGCGTTGTCTCTCTTCGAAGGATCCCACCTTCGTCGCCAGTGTTAGATTTGCATGAAGAGTCAGACGGGAGTGCTTCAGTGAAGAGTTTATTAGTGACTACAGCTCATAACAGACCCAACTTGGCTGGTCTGTGGCTGCTACTTATGCCAGCCAATCAGAGTGCAGGGCCCGCAATCGTTTCTGACATTTTACAAGAACAGTTCAAACTTAACCAATGACATTCAAACCTGCATACATAACAATGGTGTCATTTCTTTTTCCTAAATCTCTTTCTATAACCCTGTATTAAAATAAAATTCTTTTCCCCTTTACCGGAAAATGTTTCTCTTGCCATTCTTTCACTCAAAGTACCACCAACAATGCAAATTTAGTTTATCATGCAGAAGTGCTTTCTGATCATATCTGATCAATTTTTGAGAAATATATGAAAAATACAGAAATATTTCTCAACTGATTTATATTACTTATATATGTGTGAAACGAATTATTTCATTCCTTCACTATTACTGACTTTGATTGATGACATTATCTATTTATATTCTGTGTGTATCTACTGATTGGAACAAAATTGAAATGGATATTGTTGCTTTCTGTGCAACTTAAATTTCTAGGTATATTTTGTTGGATGTAACCATGAGTAATGCTTGGAAGCAGTCTTTGCAATTGCTATAGCATTCCATTACCCAATTGCCCACCATCAAAAATTGAGTAGCTATTCTCTTGAGTTCTCTTCTTGAAGCTAAAACCCATTAAATTTACAACAGTCAATTTGTAAAATATTAAGTTGTATCTTGATACCTCTTTGTTTTTTTACTTTACATGATATCCTAGAGTGAGGAAACATAAATTACAAATGTTCCTTGCCTTAAGTAAGAACTGCTATGGTCTAAACTGGTAGCAAGCCATTACTGTTTGACTACAATTCTGTAGTTTGTATTGATGTATTAACTTCTCAAGAACATCATATGTATACCTTTGCTCAGAAATATGTATTTGGGTATCAGTTGCTTGTAGGAGTACTCCATGCTTCTTTTGTGGTTCCAGGACTCCAGCTCCGGATTTTGCCTTGAGATTGACTCCTGACGCCTTTTTCAATAATAGATATAGCCACAAGGCAGTGAAGGTTTGAAATCAGACTTTCCCTTCTCCTAGAAGATGGTTCTACCATTTTATCTGCCATTGGGGCATAAAGCCTTTTTCCACCTTCAAAACTGTTGACCATCTTCTCCTGTAATCCTGGAAAGGGGTCCTTATGAGGTGCTACCAGCCAAGCCAGCTGGACCAAGGTTTTTTAAGGAGGTATTACTCCTCCGGCACTCCTCCTCACTCCAGGACGCTGAGCTCGGCTCCATTTGCAGTATCCATTATCTTCCAACTATCACTTTCCGACCATTCCACTCTACCATCTCTTGGCCTATCAGTTTCTTCACCTCTCTGTTTCTTCAACAAATTCCAGCCTCACAGTTAGTTTATCAAGCTTGTATCTTTCTTGCCTTTCCCTCTACACACTCTTCCACTTCCACATACCAATCTTAACAATCCAAATTCTTCAAAACCTCTCTGCACAACACTTCAGACTACCATCTACAAACATATGCAGCTGCTGCCTCTTTGACTGGCCTTTTGAAAACTGGGAGAGATTCTACACAAGTACTTGTGCAAAAACTTCTAGCTTTTGCAAGTGCTGGTCATACTACTCTTAAAAACAAGAGGCTCTTCTTGCTTCACTCTCATCTCCAACAAGAGTACAATTCTAATTCATAGTACCTGGAAGCTCCCAAAAATATGTGTGTGAAGATATGAATGAAAGAAATTTGTTCTTTGACAAACATTCCTAGTGTTAATGAAGCTGCTGTCTAATTTGTATGGTATAGGAGCACTAATAGAGAATAAGGTTGAGAGAAACCTGGTTTTGCTTTCTTGTAGGCCTGCTACCATCTCAGCCTTTTCAGTTGTCTCTTATTACACCTTTCTTATGCAGAGAAAATAGAATAGAATAGAATAGAATAGAATAGAATAGAATTCTTTATTGGCCAAGTGTGATTGGACACACAAGGAATTTGTCTTGGTGCAAATACTCTCAGTATACATAAAAGAAAAGATGCATTTGTCAAGAGTCAAGAAACATAACGTACAACACCTAATGATAGTCATAGGTTACAATAAGCAATCAAATCATACTAGGAAACAGTCAATATAAATTGTAAGGATACAAGCAACAAAGTTACAGTCATACAGTCACAAGTAGGAGGGGATGGGTGATAAGGAGTGATGAAAAGATTAACAGTAATAGTAGTGCAGACTTTGTAAATAGTTGAACAGTGTTGAGGGAATTATTTGTTTAGCAGAGTGATGGCTTTCGGGAAAAAACTGCTCTTGTGTCTAGTTGTTCTGGTGTGCAGTGCTCTATAGCGTCGTTTTGAGGGAAGGAGTTGAAACAGTTTACATCTGGGATGTGAGGGGTCTGTAAATATTTTCACAGCCCTCTTTTTGACTCATGCAGTATACAGGTCCTTAATTGAAGGCAGGTCAGTAGTAGTTGTTTTTTCTGCAGTCCTAATTACCCTCTGAAGTCTGTGTCTGTCCTTTTGGGTTGCAGAACCAAACCAGACAGTGATAGAGGTGCAGATGATAGACTCAATAATTCCTCTGTAGAACTGTATCAGCAGCTCCTTGAGCAGTTTGAGCTTTCTGAGTTGGCGCAGAAAGAACATTCTTTGTTGTGCTTTTTTGATGACGTTTTTGATGTTAGGTGTCCATTTTAGGTCATGTGATATAATAGAACCTAGAAATTTGTAAATCTTATAACATCAAGTCCAGGGGTGGGAGTCTGTCTGTTTGGCCCATTCGGGTGAACTGGTAGCTCCGAGATCATCTGTGAGCGAACTGGTTCGCTCTGATGCTCAGCTGTTAGTCCTGCCAGCCCGCCCGCCCACCCCGGCTCTATTCTGACCTTTATTTCCTGATTTTCAAGCTCAGCTGCTTTGCACGGCCCAGAGGATTGGTGTGAGTCAGCTGTTTAACACATAGGGAGATTGCAGGATTGCAGGAGAAGGTCAGTTGCAAACCCTCTGTGTGCACAAAGCGCGCACTCACTGAACAGTTATTACACCAATTGAATCACACCCCTGATCAAGTCTATATTTGAGTTCTCACAGATTGAGGGGTGACATCCTGCTTTGATTAGAGAGCACCAGTCTTAGTTTGAAAACTGGAACTGAATGAGACCAAACTAGCAGGAGAATAGCATCATCCAGGTATAACAACATTTATCAGTTACAAGTTCAAGTAAAATCCAGGAAACAGCGCTAGATTTCCTGCAGAAGAACAAGGACCAAAATGCCTGAGTCACAATCAGGGTCAGCAAACAAATTAGCAGTTTTAAGGCTGGATTCTCAAAGCTCTGACCTAGACTCCATTCCAGGCCATTCCAGATGTATTCTGTGGGAGTTTTATTCATGAATATTTTTATATGCATAAGGAGTTTGCTTTTTATATAGGCACTTCTTTGTCTGACCATCCACTGACTTTAAACCTTTTGTTCCCTATCTTCCACTGAAGTGACAGCAGGTTAATTTTACTTTAGGTTCAGTTAAGGGTTTATTGACATAATGAAGAGAAGGTTTGACCTGGGAGGGTTTCTCCTATCTGGAGAACCCCTAGCTTGTTTTCTAATGAAGAACTCTCTAGGGACATGAAAAATGCATTGCAATTTCAGGACTGAGGATATTGACGTAAAAAAGAACTATTTGGAATATTAATAGACTTTAAAGGAATGGAACGAGCTCATACGGAGTCACCACCAAGTGCCCTTGGCAAACACATCCACGAAGTCAATTTAGCACACGTTCTGCACTGTTGATTCTAAGAACACCACACACACACACACATCCCTTCTGCTTTCCCCAGGGCAGAGCCAGAACCACTCAGCAGTTTTTAAGAATAATTGTAAATCGCTGTTGAAAAACCTCTTTTGTTAGATAGGCAGCCCTTTAACTCAGCTTGTCACTTGCTTGCTTGTTTACCTAAAAGGTTCAGAAAAATGATGGTACCAAACGGTCTTAAAAATAGTTGAGCTTTGCAAATTCTCTGCCTTTTTTTCCACCAAGAAATATTCTTAAACCCTCATCAGATTGCTGTTTTCAGTCCAAATACATGAAACAGGACATTATCTTTCCAAAGCAGCCTCTGCTATAGAATGTGAGTTATAAATCCATAAGAAGGAAACATGCTTTCTTGGAAGCTACCGACTTTCCTCACCACACAATTAAGCCATGCATTACATATCTCTAGTGTAAAACAGAAAAATTGACCTCTGAAAATTAATAGTCTTTGAAAGTGAAGCTAAAAAAGTAACAGGATGAAAGAGACAGCATTTCGACTATTCAGTACTAGGATGAACAAATCAGTATGATTTGTTCCAGCTTTAATCTTTTGAAGCATTCATTTGATCATTTTTCTTCATCAATTTAAATGTTTTAGCAAAATAAATAGAATGTATATATGACCATTTTTGCATGTAATTTTTAAAATTCTTACACATCTCATTATACTTTGCAAAATTGGAACTATATCAAAGAAAAAATATGTTAAAAACTACTTTGAAAAATGCAAATTAATAGCACTAGGCAAAGTTTCAATGAGGTATGCAAAACTTTCCTTTAAAGTGTCTTCTCTGAGCAAAAGAAAGCAGTTACACTGCTTCATTTACTGGTAGTCCTCAACTTACAATAATTCATTTAACAACTGTTGAAAAAAAAAACACTGAAAAAAAGTGATTGTGAAAACATTCTTGTTGGAAGTCCTAGTTAGGCTTTAGGACAATCCCTTATATGATAAGAGAGAGGATTAAGGATGACTTCATTGCAGGGGTGGGATTCTACTGGTTCAGACTGGTTCTATGGAACCGGTTGTTATGATTCTGCGCAGTTTGGAGAACTGACAAATCTGGCTGGCCCCTCCCCTCTCCACCCCCTCCTCTCCTCACCCAGTCCTTATTGCACCTGTGCGACATTGTGCACATGCCCAACATTGCTGACTGCATTCTCCCTTGCCCAGTCACTCTTTAAGGTATTATCTTTTCACCCCTCCCAACGATCAATTGTTCTGATGATTAGCTGTGCCAGGATCCCCCTTGCTGTCTTAACTGCTTCACCCAGCAGGCTTCCCCAAGGCCCAGGAGGCAAAAAGGGCCGTGGTGGGGCCCGTGCTCCATTTTTTGCCTTCTTGGGCCCCAAGAAGCTTCTTGGGAGCAAAAATGCCCCCTTAGGAGGCTTCCCTGAGGCCCAGGAGGCCAAAAAAATGGGGGGGGGGGGTGCTGCAAAGAAAGAAGAAGCCATGCCCACCTAGCCACATGGCCACACCCACCTAGCCACACCCACAAAACTGGTTGTTAAAAAATTTGAATCCCACCCCTGCTTCATTGGCTTTTCATCATTTCTCTCTAGGTATTGGTTAGGAAAAGTATGGGGAATCTGCCTAAATTGTGCAAGTCCCCAGTGTGATTCAGAGTCCTTAATTGTGCAGAGAGCATTGGGTGAGAGAAAGAGAAAAGGAAACTGCAGGGAAGATGAAATAATAATTATAATAAAAGGTCCTTCCATGTTATCTCCTTTCTTCTTTATTGGGAGTTGTGTAGCATCCATTTGAACTGGAGCAAAACTATTTATACCTTTTCTTCCTTCATTTTCTAAAATTTCTTTTGGCAAAATAAATTTCAGCAAATGCACTCGGTACTTTGGCAAGTGGCTATGCACAGGCAAGCTTATTTGTATGCTTTTGGCTGTGTAGAGTTGTGATTGCTTTTGCTCAGAGATCATAACCACTTTTCCAGCCAATCTCAATTTAATAGGGGTTATTTGTCTATTTTATACATTGTATGCAGTAGCACTCTGATTCTAATAATAAAGCTGATATGCTGAGCATTAAAATGGGGGAAGAAATAGAGAACAAAGGTCATCAATGGGACTGACTCAGAGAAAAGTCCTATTTTAAAAAGCTACAACATATCCTTTCTCTCCCTTTGCAGTTTTAAATATGCAGACAAATCATACATGCATTTACGTGCAGGAGGATTTATCAACTATGGATTTCTTTAAAAAGAAATAGTCAGTACAGTATATGTTATTTGTTTATTCTAAAATGATTCTCCTTTCCTGTGTAAGACCACACCTGGAATGCTGCATCCAGTTTTACAAAAAAGATGTTTAGACTTTGGAAAAAGTGCAAAGAAGAGCAACTAAGATGATTAAAAGCTGGAAATAAAAACATATGAAGAATAGTTGCAGAAATTGTGTATGGATAATCTAGAGCAGGGGTGGGCAAACTTTTTGACTCGAGGGCCACAATGGGTTCTTAAACTGGACCGGAGGGCCGGAACAAAAGCATGGATGGAGTGCTTGTATGAACTTATATAAATTCAAAGTTAGATTACTTCACGTAGCCTTCTGGGAGAGCAAGAGAACCCTCCGCTCTTTCAGCTCCGCGGGCCGGATAGAACAGCCAAACGGGCCGGATCCAGCCCCCGGGCTGTAGTTTGCCCACGGCTGATCTAGAGCCATGATGGTGAACCTATGCCACGCGTGCCAGAAGTGGCACACAAAATCATTTCCCCTGGCACGCAAAAGCTCGCCCGAAAAAGCCCCACTGCTCAAGCACACGCGCTGTTGCCCGACAGCTGATTGTCAGGTATCTGGCATGCATGTGTGGGGGGGTGCGCAGGTGCATGGGAGACATGTATGCATGTGCAGAGATGTGCAGAATGTGCTGGGGTCATGTGTGCATGTGCAGATACATGCGGTGCATGGAGGGATTGCACACACATGCGCAAATGGATGGCACGCAGGAGAGATCACGCATGCATGCGCAGAGGTGCAGCGCATGGCAAGGAAAATCGCGCTCACATGTGCAGATGTGTGGCGCGCTGCGAGGGGATCACGTACGCAGGCGCAAGGGGTCTGGGAGGGCCCCCAGCATGCATTGCCTTCTGGGTGCTGGCACGTGAGCGCAAGCGCATGAGCGTGCACGCAATTATTAGCACGGGAGTCGAAACAGGTTTGCCACCACTGGTCTAGAGAAAAGACATGGGGTGCCATGATAACAGTATTCCAGCATTTGAGGGGCTGCCACAAAGAAGAAGCACCAGAAGTCAAGAGAAAGAAACAATGAATGAAAACTAATTAGGGAGAGAAGCAACCCAGAATTAAGGAGAAACTTCCAAACATTGAAAAAAATTAACCAGTGGAATGGCTGGCCTTCAGAAGTTGTAGATGCTTCATCACTGGAGGTTTTAAGCCACCTATCTGAAATGGTATATAGGGTCTCCTGCTTGAGCGGGGGGCTGGACTAGATGACCTCCAAGGTCCCTTGAAGCTCTATTCTGATTGATTGAAGATTGAAGTTTTATTGAGTACATAATGCAACATGGGTAAAACTCATGTGGTTGGGGATCTAATACTAGACCTGATTTGTGTAAATCTAACTATTCCAAGCATAAATGCAAATTGGATTAGGATTTAGGATCTTTTACTTAAACCCCAAATAATAAACTCTGATGTCACATTCTAGCTAGAGTGGCATGAGTGCCAGGCAAGTAGATTAATTACAGGCTCTTTAAAATAACTTCAGAGCAATTGCTTCTATAATTACCAGGACACTTATGCTTGTTTTATATACTATATCAGAGGGATTTATTTTGAAGTGTTAGAAACTGAGATGCTGGAAGGAACGATCTGTTTAAATTTCCACTTAAGCCAACAAGATGTAAGTGGATCTAGTGATGTTGTCAGTTTAAGGTCTTAGCAGGTCTTAGATATACCTTTAAAAATCCACTAAGCTAATCAAGAAAAGCCACCCTGTAACTTCTTTTATACCTCCAGTATGGGAGGTCAATGATAACCATTATCCAATGGATGCCAATGATCCTCAAGTACAAGTAGCCCTTGATTTAATGACATTTTGAAGTTATGACAGTGTATGACAACCTATCCTTGAAGTTATAACTGTTGTATCACCCCACAGTTATGTGATTAGACTGATGACCTTACCTTGAAGTTTGCAACTCCTTGTACCATCTCTGCAGTCATATGATTGCAATTCAAGCAGTTGGCAATCTGCTCACATTTATGAAGATTGCAGGGTCTTGCAGTCATGTGATGGGAAATTTTCAGTCTTTTCAACTGGATTTCAGTAAGCAAAGTCAAATAGGGAAGCCGGATTTGCTTAACAGCCCCATGATTTACTTAAAAACTTTGTGATTCGCTTTTAAGGATTGTAAAATGGTCATAAAATTGGAATCTGGTTATGTGATGTTTCACTTGCTCTTATTTTTTCATACTATAAATGTTTATGATTTGCACTGTCACTGTTAGTAGGAGTGTTCTTGGTAGTTCCTTGATTAACATATTGTTTACTGTTAGCTTGTTCATCTGCATTGGTTGTTCCTTGTTTGGGCTACTGTTTGGGCAAATGGCTGTCCAGTCTCTTCTTAAAAGCCTTCACTGATGGAGCATCCAGAACTTCTGAAGGTAAGCCATTCCACTAATTAATTGTTATCACCTGATAGGAAATTTCTCCTTAGTTCTAGGTTGCTTCTCTCCTTGATTAGTTTCCATCCATTGTTTTATGTCTTGCCTTCTGGTGCTTTGGAAAATAGGTTGACTCCCTCTTTTTTGTGGCAGACCCTCAAATATTGGAACACTGCTATCATGTCATCCATTAGTCCTTCTTGATTGTTGTTCTAGTGTTAATTTTCTGAATGTTCTGGATAATGTTCTGCTAGTATGTTTCCATAATGCCTTCATGCGATTTGTTTTTTGGGCGGGAGGCGGGTTAAGCATTTTGCAGTAAATACAATGAGCATTTGTAGCCATTAGAATGAACAGATATTATTTAGGCAAGCTGGATACAACTATTGACTCTGATACATACATCCATTCATAATGTTTTTGAAATTATCAATATAGAACACTATGGCAAGTGGAGAGACCTAGATCACTGAAGCCAATTTCCTCTCCAGCTAATGAGCTTTGATGACCTTTTGCTTTCTAGCCCCTGGGGCCAAGAATTGCTGTGATTTGGAGTCCAAGTAATAATTCTGTCTTAAACTATTTGAACAAGGAGAAGTAGAGATTTGTTCAGCTAAGTTAAATTTACATATTGGCTTTAAGCCATGAGTGATATGCAAAGGAAATCGAATATTAATAACAGAATACAGATTAAATCAGAATTTTAGATTTAGAAGCAGTTTATGACATGGATTTGGTGGCCAGAACACAGATGGATAATAATTTTAGAAATGTTTGAATATAGTATCCACTATGCAGAATTTTATACAGCATTATGCATCTTCTTCCCACAAGAATTGCTTTATCTTTGATAAAGCTATTAAAGCAAATGTTTGGTAGGCCAAAATATCTGATTCCTGTTATGTTACATCAATCAAAGCCTGTTTTACTAATTTTAGTCATGTGGGTGAAAAATAAATTCAAATGTTGTGCCCATCACACAACAAAAACCACAGTTTCAGCAGTGATTAGATTTATAGTGTCCAACTTTATACACAAGATTATTAATCCAGCACTCTCTGCATTATCATTTGGGCCATGAATCAAATGTTTTTCCCCATAAGAAGGATTCAGAGATGATTGACAGACTGCCAGCCTTCTTCCTAGGCCTCAGAGGGAGTGATTGGCTCAAAGTCACCTAGATGAGCTTTCATGATTTCCTGGTTTCTAGCCCATTGCCTTTAATCATACTGGCTCTTGCCAGTGGGTAATGCTTATTTAATTATGGAAATATAGCTTTATGTTAAACCTTTGTTCCTGGGCATTTTGGAGGTGATCCATATTAAGTCTGGACTAGGATGACAGGAGCACAAGGGCATTTTGTTTCTTCTGATGCTCTGGCCATTTTGAATAGAGCATCTTTTCAAGACCTGACCTGAGTAAGCTCAGCACAAGAATTCCCTCCTCCTTGTAGGGGAAGAATGTTACAACCTGGGGACAGAGTTAAAAGAGGCTCAAATCTCTATGTAGTCACAGGTCCAACCTCTCTCCTTGAATTGCATTGACCCTTATCTTACTCCTAGCAGGTGCTAGCCATTCATTGAGAAGATTTCTCTGCATGTACATGAGTGGAAATACATCTGTTAAGTACCGTGGGAATCAGGAAATCCAGTCAGTTCAAATGAATATAAAGGTTATTGCAAGCTTAAGCTCTTTAAACTCTAAACTACTAATGGTCAAAGAACATAGGTGGTAGATAAGAGTCAATGGAATGCAAGATGGGCTGGACTTAGATCTCTTGTGGGCATAAAGAGACTCGAGACTCAGAGACCAGGCTCAGGCTGGTCAATCAGTTTAATTGGACCTTCATGTGTGGACCTGATCTTTTATGTTGGACACTCCTCTTAGAATTAGAATTAGAATTCTTTTATTGGCCAAGTGTGATTGGACACAAAAGGAATTTGTCTTGGTGCAAATGCTCTCAGTATACATAAAAAAAAGATATATTCGTCAAGAATCATAAGGTACAACACTTAATGATAGTCATAGGGTACAATAAGCAATCAAATCATACTAGGAAACAGTCAATATAGATCGTAAGGATACAAGCAACAAAGTTACAGTCATACAGTCACAAGTGGGAGGGGATGGGTGATAAGAAGTGATGAGAAGATTAGCAGTAATAGTAATGCAGACTTTGTAAATAGCTGAACAGTGTTGAGGGAATTATTTGTTTAGCGGAGTGATGGCTTTCAAGAAAAAACTGTCCTTGTGTCTTGATGTTCTGGTGTGCAGTGCTCTATAGCATCGTTTTGAGGGAAGGAGTTGAAACAGTTTATGTCTGGGATGTGAGGGGTCTGTAAATATTTTCACAGCCCTCTTTTTGACTCATGCAGTATACAGGTCCTTAATTGAAGGCAGGTCAGTAGTAGTTGTTTTTTCTGCAGTCCTAATTACCCTCTGAAGTCTGTGTCTGTCCTTTTGGGTTGCAGAACCAAACCAGACAGTGATAGAGGTGCAGATGATAGACTCAATAATTCCTCTGTAGAACTGTATCAGCAGCTCCTTGAGCAGTTTGAGCTTTCTGAGTTGGCGCAGAAAGAACATTCTTTGTTGTGCTTTTTTGATGACGTTTTTGATGTTAGGTGTCCATTTTAGGTCATGTGATATAATAGAACCTAGACATTTGAAGGTCTCTACTGTTGTTACTGTGTTGCCTAGTATTGTAAGAGGTGGTAATATGGGACCGTTTCTTCTAAAGTCTACCACCATTTCTTCTGATGTTTCCTCAGATTTTGGAGTGGTATTATAAGAAAGGTGGTGAGATATGATAAGAAGATCTAGAATGATTTCCCGATATCTTCAGAAATGGCTAGGAAAGACTAAATTCTGTCAGTCTAGCAGCTTGTCTTACTTGCCACCCTTCCAGGATATTGGAATTATAATTATTATCATGTTGACTGGGATTTCTGGAAAAAATGTACAATTGTGAAGGTTGCTTGATGAAGGTTGGCAATAATCTACCTGCATAAACCTCTGATCACTCAGAATAAACATGCTTATTTATGCCCAAATCTCCAGCAGTATTAATTCTATGATCTATTTTCTAATATCCATGCGCTTTTTGAGCCTAAATTTTTAAGAGAGGAAATCAAGAAAAACAAAACAAAACTTGTTTGGAGTCCATTATAGTTATTCCCAAACCACAGCTGGAAAAACATGAAATAAAAGAATATGAGAAGTCCCTGATATCTTTTCAAAGAAATTCAATTCAAACTAAAATATATTTTAGAAGCCACAGGAGCAGAGGCAGCATTTGGGTTCAATTTCATAATAGATGTATGATTAGAATTATAAGACTCTGCAAACACACACACACACACACACACACACACACACAATCTAAATGAAAAAACAGAAACAAAGCAATTTAGAAGGAAAAATGAGTAAAAAGAGAAATCTGGCTCTGATTTCAAACAAACCAACCAGGAAAAAAAACCCAACAACACTGAAGCTACATTGCTTCCAGAACCACTTTTACAATTCATTAACAACAGACACCTGAACAACAGATGGCTCCAAATAACATATGCAAGCTACAGGCTATATTCAATATTGTGCAATTGACTTTCACCTTCCACTAAAAACATGGAACGTCCTCTTTCTCACTTCAGCCACAAGTAAAAGGGCTTTTTCCCCTTTCTCTGCTAGATTATGTGCAGTTAGGGACATTATTCAAAAATACATATAATGCTTGACAATATATGTATAACTATATATGTGTATATAGTAACTATATAACTTGATAATATATGTATAACTGCACCTTATAATCGTCTGGTTTGGTTCTGCAACCCAACAAGACAGACACAGACTCCAGAGAGTAATTAGGACTGCAGAAAAAACAATTACTACCAACCTGCCTTCAATCGAGGACCTGTATACTGCATGAGTCAAAAAGAGTGCTGTGAAAATATTTACAGATCTCTCACATCCTGGACATAAACTGTTTCAACTCCTATCCTCAAAACGGCACTATAGAGCACTGCACACCAGAACAACTAGACACAAGGACAGTTTTTTCCCGAACACCATCACTCTGCTAAACAATCATTCCCTCAACATTGTCCAACTATTTACTAAGACTGCACTACTATTCCTATTAATCCTCCCATCCTTCCTTTCACCCATCTCCTCCCATTTATAACTGTATGACTGTAACTTTGTTGCTTGTATCCTAAAGATTTTTATTGACTGTTTCCTAGTATGATTTGATTGCTTATTGTACCCTATGACCATTATTAAGTGTTGTACCTTATGATTCTTGACTCTTGATGAATGTATCTTTCCTTTTGTATACACTGAGAGCATATGCACCAAGACAAATTCCTTGTATGTCCAATCACACTTGGCCAATAAAGAATTCTATTCTATTCTATTCTATTCTCATGACCTGCACATCAGGTAAATGGGCTTTACTATAGCATGAATTAAGCAGAATTTTTTAAAATGTTACATTCAATAGAAAAAAATGTTTTGAATAAAAAAAAATCTGAGGATTTTTCATTTATTGAGAATAATGTATTAAAAATGCCTGTGGAAACCATTATTTAAATGAATGCATGATCACATTAAAGCATACATTTTAAATGTATTACTATCCCTCTCCTTCTAAGCTCAAACCTTTATTCTGTTATTGATAGATTATTCATAAATATTGGCATGCAGTGATATCCACTTTGCCTCCTATATATGTCAGCATTAGATTTAGACTTGGAATAGAGCACTGTTCTCGGGCTAAAAACCTGGATAGGAAGATCAGAAAAATAATGAGGACAATCCATATAGCAGTGTTAACAGGCTCTAATTATCAAGAAAAATAAGTGGGTGTGGAAAGTTGCAAGTACATCAGATGGTTGAAGAAGGACAAAAGGGCAGTGGAAGAATATCTGAAGGATAGTGAAGAAGATGCACTGAAGCAGGTAGGCCTGCTGAGTACTGGAGAGACCAAAGTGGCCTACAAGAAAGACTAAATGAATAACAGAAAAGAGGCATGTGAAGACAAAGCATTACACGACCAATGTGTTAAAAAAACAACAGGTAAAACAGATAAGATCTGGCAATGGCTAAGTTGAAGCAAGATACCAAGGGACTACTTCTTGATGTCCAAGACCAAGCCTTAAGAACTACTGCAACAAGATCACACAGACTTGACTAAAAAAAATGGCATGACAAAATAGCAACAATAGTGCATTGGAATATCTGCAAGAAATACCGTTCCCCTGCAAGCAAGAACTGGTGGGAACACAACAAAGACAAAATAATAGAACATGAAAAAGTTAAAATGCTCTGGGACTTTAGAAATCAAACAGACAAATACCTACCACATAATGTCCCAAACTTAATTATTTATAAGAGAAAAAAGTCTGGATGATGGATATGGTAGTACCTGGAGACAGTAAAGTAGAAGAGAAAGAATTGGAGAAAATAATATAATGCAAAGACCTGCAAATAGTATTGGAATGACTCTACACACACACACACACACACACACACACACACACACACTTTCTCTTTTAAAAAAGGCCAATCTTATCACAGTCAAATGTCTGGGCAAAGAGTTTGGGCTTCAAGATACACCAACAAGGTGGGAGCCACCTGGAGTTCAAGAGGAATCTTATTCCAGAGGGCAGGTGCTGCAACAGAGAAAGCATTCTTCCAGGGCCTGGATTGATGGCATTGCTTAACTAAAGAAACCTGGAGTGTGTCAAAGCTGTCAGTTCAATCTGGCTGAGCAAACATTAGGGGAGATAGGCAGTCCTTCAAATAGACAGACCTCATACCATGTTTGTTATTCTTCCTTGTCTACCAGATAATTGAAGCCTTTTCTGTCACATGGTACATTTGTGCAGAAAAAAATACTCAATATTTTTAAAACCCATATTTTCTCCAGTTCATTAAGTCAATAACTTGTACAGTAGGATTGAAACTAAAAGTCCTGAGGAGAAGAAAATTGCTACGTAGTCATCTTATTCTTATAATTATCCTGAGTGGGTGAAGTTGCTTTAACAATCAGATATTCTTTCCGTGTATCCTGTAATCTTTATCTCTCTCCAAAAGATACTTACCAATACAATTTCATGCATGCCTACTCACAAATAATTCCAACTGAGCTCCATAGGATTTATTCATAGATAAATGTCACTTCTTTGATTCATATCTTTGTGTTTCTCTGTATTAATTTCAAAAGTCAGGACTTTTTAGGAAGTGGATTTAATTATTCTGAACTACTTATCCAGATATTTCTCTATTCAGAATAAATATCAATATTTAAATGACAGAGATAAGTATATTACCAATTCCAATAAAATCCATTTCTTGTTACAATGTTAATTTTTATGAAAGCAGTGCTAGCTCTACAACGTAAAGTTAATTTTCAGTACATGTCTAGGTACTTAATCAGAGACTATAAAAATGAGAGTATTATACCTGAATTTCTCTCCCTAATAGCTGTTCTATAATCTGAGGAGTTGTAGAAAAATCCATATGATAGAAACAGATGGATGGTCTTATCTGCATTTTCCAGCTCTATTCTGTCTGACCGGATGGGTACAATCAATAGGGCACTCAACGGGGAACAAGTAAACAACTTCAGTGTTCAATTTTACACCTCCAGTTACAAGATAGCTCTTGTTTGGATGGGAAGAAAGATCTTTATCTGCAACTTGTGTGATTGGAGACCCCTGTAAATTTGGTATAAAAAAGGAAGTTTACATTCATAGCAAGAAGACGCACTTCTGAACAGTTTGGTGGTTTATAGGTACAGTGATACCTTGGTATTCAATTGCTTTGAAACTCATTGAATTTGCTATTTGATGCATTTTGATGTGAATTTGATATGAAAATGTTGGTACTCAATGCACAAGCTAGACCTTGGTTTTTTTTTTAAATTCATATTTATATCCTGCCCTTCTCTGGAGACTCTGGGCGGCTTACAATTTTTGGAGCGCAACCCAATGCGCTCAGCAGTAGCCTTCATTCCATTGTATATGCCTGCTTATTACTAAGCGGCATTTTTACAAAGTCAGCTTATTGCCCCCAATAATCTTGGGTTCTCAATTTACCTACCCCGAGAGGATGCAAGGCTGAGTCAACCTTGAGCCTGGTGGGATTCGAGCCTGCAGTAATTGCAGACAGCTGGAATTAAGTGCTAGGCATTTAACAGCCTGCACCACCAAGGCTCTTGTTGATGTCGGCTGCCTTGTAACTCACTACATTATTCCTTATGGGAAAAAAATCTGTTGGTACTAATCATTTATGGTACTCATCGCATCTCCCAGAACCAATAAACAATGAGTACTGAGATACCACTGTATATCTAAATTCAATGTTGTTCACTGGTGGCTAAAGTAGCTGCTGTGCCTTCAAGGGCCTTATATATAGAGAGAGTGACCTGGACAAAGACTCTCACAAAATGATTATTTGTGCCCTGATACTTTCCTGTTGGAGCTAATACAACATATTTTACTTGGAGGTTATTTTGAAACAAGTCCAGTTATTTCAATTAACTCAAAACAGGGCAATTAAACTCCTAATTGAGACTGATATGCTTACATTAGTCCAGTGTTTTGCTGTCAACACTGGCTTCTAAGCAATTTACAAGACCAATTTAAAATGTTGGCATTGGCTTACAGAATTCTCATTGCTGTGAGGTCAGGCTAATGAAAAGAGCCTTGCATGCAGGGGTAGGATTCTACCGGTTCAGACTAGTTCTATAGAACTGTTTGTTATGACTCTGCACAGTTTGGAGAACCGGCAAATCGTGCCCCTGGCTGGCCCGCCCCTCTCTTCCTGCCCCTCTCCTCCCTGCCCAGTCAGTCTTTATAATGCATGCACAACATCACGTGCATGCCTGACATCGCTAATTGCGTTCTCCCCGATCTAGTATTTCTTTCTTTTTTCCCCTCCCGACGATCAGCTGTTCCGATGATCAGCTGTGCTGGGATCCTCCTTGCTGTCTTACTCTGTTCCCCAGGAGGCTTCCTGAGGCCCAGGAGGCAAAAAGGGGTGCATGAGAGAGTGCTGTGCCCCTCCTGCACTCCATTTTTTTGCCTTCCTGGGCCCCAGGGAAGCCTTCTGGGAGCAAAAATGACCCCCCAGGAGGCTTGCCTGAGGTCCAGGAGGTCCAAAAATGGAGGGGTGTGTGTGAAAAAAGCCACGCCCACCCAGTCACATGGCCACTCCCACCTAGCCATACCCACTTAGCCATGCCTACAGCACCAATTGTTAAAAAATTTGAATCCCACCCCTGCTTGCATGCCATACTTACACATAGTAGACTCTCAAGTCCTTATTTTTAGTGGAGACACCTTTTCTTAAGAACATGCAACCCTAAAGAGCTTTTTTGTTATGTAGTGTGAACTTCCTGATTTTTTTTTAATGTTAAGAGTTACTGTGGTGTTTTAGGATGTCATTGGTTTATTGCTAATTTATTGTGCTGATTTGATGCTATAACCTGTGATTATTATTATGATTACCTCTAACTTTATCTTGTTTGTTGTGCTGTGGTTTTGATGCTGTTTTTAATTAGAAAATTTCTATTATTACTCAATCAATCAATCAATCAGAAATATGTTTCAAAATATGCACAGTATGATACCAATATCAGCAGGAGATGGCAGCCTGACAAGGTAAACCAGATCCAGAAATATAGGCTACATTTATCTAAAATATTTATCTGTTCATTGCCTTAGTAATGGACACTATACTGCCATGATGGCGAACCTATGGCACGCGTGCTGGAAGTGGCATGCAGAGCCATTTCCCCTGGCATGCGAGAACTCGCCCTGAAGAGCCCCACTGCGCATGCGTGCGCACCGCCACCACCTGACAGCTGATTGTCAGGTATCTGGTGCGCATGCGCGGGAGGGGGAGGGGGTGTGCAGAAATGTGCTGCATGCACTGGGGGTTGCATGTGCATGCCCAGATGGATGGCATGGGGCTGATCACGCATGCATGCACAGATGCGCAGCATGCTGCAGGGGGATTGTGCGCATATGCACAGACATGTTGCATCTGGCAAGGGAAATGCACATGCATACACAGATGCGCTGCATGCTGCAAGGAGATCACACACACAGGCACAGAGATATGCAGCATGCTGCAGGGATGTTCGCATGGCGTCCGGCAAGGGATTACGCTTGCATGTGCAGATGCATGGCATGCTGCAAGGGGATCGCGTATGCAGGCACAGAGACATGCAGCGTGCTGCAGGGGTGATCGTGTAGCATCCGGCAAGGGGATTACATGCACATGTGCAGAGGCGTGGCATCCGGCAAGGGAACATGTGCACATGCGCAGATACACAGCGCGCTGAAGGGGGATTGTGTGCACATGCACAGGGGGGGTGGGCGGGCCCAGCACGCATTTCTTCTGGGTGCTGGTACGCAAGTGCACATGCACAAGTGCGCGTGCAATTATTGGCATAGGAGCCAAAAAAGGTTTGCCACCATTGCTATACTGCCTACAGTAAACTTGAATTCATTTCTACCCCACCACCCTCCTTCCTAATGTAAGAAAAGGAGGTTAGGTTTAGTAAAGACTAATATCCCAGTGTACGAAATTCATGAGAGATCTGGCAGAGAAAAGTTCCAGCTGCTGTCAGAAACAATAAATAAGAAGGTAGGGTTTAGAAGTTGGAAAAGAAGCAGTCATATTTTTTTTGGCACCTAAAACTGTTAAGAATTATTCCATCAGTGCAGCTCTTTTTTGTCAGGGCCTCCAGAAAGTTTGTGCCTCTGGAAACCAAACTTTTTTAAAAATGGAAATAAATGGGATCTCTGAAGGGAGAATCACGCCTCACCTTGCTAGAATTTTCTATATAACTCATATAAAGTAAAGAAAGCATTGACAGTATGATAAGCAGTAAATCTGTCCCCTTCTCATTAACCTCCAATCTCCTACAGAATAATTTTGATGTTTTTGTTGGTTGTTGTATTGTGATCATCATCATCATCATCATCATCATCATCATCATCATCATCATCATCTTAGCCATTGTCTATGGAATGCAGGATGGAGGCCTCTTCCACATGTTTCCAACCAACATGGTCCTGAGCTTTCTTTTGTCAATTGGGCCCACAATACTTGCTGATGTCGACTCTTTCATGGACACTTTTTATCAAGTGGGATCCATTCTATGACTGCCTTGGTCTACCTGCCATCAGGTCTTCTTGCTATGTGACCAGCCCATTTCCATTTCAGTTCTTTTGCTCTCTTGATGTTATCATATACTTTTGTTTGTAATCAATGTGCAGATCTTTCTATCTTGTCTTGTAATGCCAATCATGTATCTTTCCATGGCTCTTTGGGCCACTCGTAGCTTTTGTATCAACTGTGAGGTTAGTGTCCATGTTTCACCGGCATATGTTAGAGCAGGTAACACACACTGATTGAAAACTTTTTTCTTCAGGCATAGGAAGAGGTTGTTCTTGAAAATTATGCTTAACTTGCTGAATACCTGCCAACCACATTTAACACACCATTCAATTTCCTTTATTGTATCACATTCCATTGACATTGGCCAAGGTAGTGGTCTACTATGTAGTGGTTTACTATGTCTAGTTCTTCTCCATATATACATTTTTCCTTCCTTTGGTAAATTTATTAAACATAGGTTGGCTCTTTTTCAGATTTATTTTTAAGCCAAATGGTTCTCCTGCTTTGTGCAGCTCTTGTATGTGTCTTTGTAGCTCTTCTGGGTCTTGTGAGAAGAGAACAACATCATCTGCAAATCTTAAGTGATTTAAATAGCACCATTGATTTTTATTCCATCTTTTGCCCAGTCTAGTTTGTAAATTCTTCTTTAACGCAGGCTGAGAAAAGGATAGGTAACACTGTATTATATTTGCTTTCAGAAAAAAACTATCCTGTAATCTGCAACTCTTACACTGCAAAAACATATGGACCACACAACTCGATCAGGGCAAAACAATAGGCGCAATGTACATAGACTTCTGTAAAGCCTTTAATTCAGTGGTGCACGACAAACTATTATTAAAACTAAAATCTTATGGTATCTCTGGATACCTGCATAACTGGATAGAAGCATTCCTGTCAAACAGACAAAAATGGTCAAAATTGGGAACGTCCTATCAAATTATGTATCTGTCAACAGTGGTGTCCCTCAAGACAGTGTTCTAGGACCAACTCTCTTCATACTCTACATAAATGACCTCTGTGATCATATTAAGAGCAATTGCGTTCTCTTCGCTGATGATGTAAAGCTATCGACACCACAGACAATACTGCTACCCTTCAAAAAGACCTCGACTATGTATCAGAATGGTCAAACAAATGGTAACTTCAAATCTCAACAAATAAATGCTCTGTCTTACATATTGGCAAAAAAAATCAGAAAATAAAATACAAGCTGAATAGTCAATACCTTGTTGATGATCCAAACTCCATCAAGGACCTTGGAATACTCATCTCTAATGATCTAAGTGCTAGAGCCCACTGTAACTACATAGCCAAAAAAGGCATTAAGAGTTGTTAACCTAATCCTACATAGCTTTTTCTCTGGTAATATCACACTACTAGCTAGAGCATACAAAACATTTGCTAGACCAATACTTGAATACAGCTCACCAGTCTGAAACCCACATTATGTATCTGATGTTAACACATTAGAGAAAGTCCAGAAATATTTCACAAGAAGAGTTCTCTACTCCTCTGCTCATTGCAGAATACTTTATGCCTCCAGATTTGAGGTTCTAGACCTAGAAAACCTAGAACTATGCCGTCTTCAGTCCAATCTAAGTATAGTATATAAAATCATACATTGCAATGTCCTACCTGTCAATACTTCAGCTTCAACCATAACAATACAAGAGCACACAATAGATACAAACTCATGGTTAACCGCACCAAACTTGATTGCAGGAAATACGACTTCAGCAACAGAGTGGTCAATGTTTGGAATACTCTACCTGACTCTGTGGTTTCTTCCCGAAACCCCAAAAACTTTAACTTTAGACTGTCTATTATTGACCTCACCCCTTTCCTAAGAGGTCTGTAGGGGGCGTGCATAAGCACCAAAGTGTCTACTGTCCCTGTCCTATTGTTTCTTTTATTTTCTTATATGTATCCATGTATTTATAACTATGCTTATACTTATACCTATTATCTTGTAAGCAATTGACTAATCAAACAAACAAACAAATAAATAAATAAATAAATATTGTCGTATACCTCATGCTATGTTGATTTCCATTTTAAGATAATCAAGGCAAATTGTTACCATTATTTTGTCATATATTTATTGTAATAAGTTTATGTAAGCAATGTCTATGCCTTGATTGAGCAATGCCTTAATTATTGTTTGCTGGAATACTGAACCAAAAACGTTTTCATAGTCAATGAAGGCCATGCACAGAGGCATGGAGTACTCACTGTGCCATTCAATGACTTGCTGAACAACCTGGATGTGATCCATTGTGCTGTAGCCATTTCTGAACCTTGTTTAATGTTCTCAATATTCTTTTTGCTAGTATCTTGTAGATGACTGAAAGAAGGCTAATTGGGCAATAACTGTTTATAAGTCACTTAGGTCTTAGCAACTGAAGTGGTATAAAATAATTTGTAATAAATAAATAAATAAATAAATTAATTAATTAATTAATTCAAAATACTGGTACTTGTCCTGCTATGTGTTCTATTTAAATTTCTCATTTCTTTTACCCTGAAGCTCTTTTCATTAGATGTCATAATAGAATAGTTTTCAAAATATTTATTACATATTTCTAACAGTAGTGGCAAAATAAATAAAAAAGCTACGGTCTGTCAGTTAATAAGAAATATTCTTTAAGGTTATTGCTTAACTGCTTCCTATGTCCAATTAAATTGACTTTCTGCCTTCACTATAGAAAAAAGATATGCCTTCTGTAACTACAAATAAAGATTGCACCTGTAGTGTGGAAAATCATCAAGATGAAGCAAACCAATTTGTTGGGTTTCATTAAACATAGAACAGGTATTTTTAAGTAGTTTTTCTAAGCCTTTGATGATGAATGGCAGGGAGGGAGGAAGGTGGGCGAAGAATGAGAAGATCCTCCGGAAAGGAAAACTTGGAGCTGGCCTAATGAGAGACACATTAAGGCAGGAAAAAAGGAGTGAGTCATTAAGGAGTGATTTGCAGAAGAAATTATAGAATCCAGAGATTGAAGGATGCATGAGAAAGAAACTTAAAATAAACCTGCCATGTCATTTTTATTTAGTGTAAGATGTGATAAAGGAAAACTTGGATGAGCTATCAAGATTGATAGCAACCATTTGAGGTAGGTCAGGTCAAGAAATAGATATTACAGGAATGCTGCTTTATTGTTGTAGGGTAAATGGGTAGTCCTCAAGATACAACTGTATTGAGCTTATCCGTTCCATTATGGTTGCATGTCATGACAGCCATCAAGGGAAGCATCACACTTAATGATCCCCTCATCCCTGCTGTCCCCAATGAATTGTGAAATGAATGGATGGGTTGTTAAGTGGAGCACAAGGTGCCTCAGGAATGGGGAAGAACCTGAGAAGCCTTACACAGGCCTTCCCCATCTGCCCCAGCCCTCCAAGACATCCCCCACTCCATCCCTCGCCATCCCTCAGGTCCCCACAGACTGATCAGTCAAAATGTTGTCTATAGCAGTGCATTCAAGTGCAGGGCAGCTGAGAAAGTCTTCAAACAGTGAGGCAAAAACTTCCATGAATGTGGTTGCATTGGTGCTGTATGGTTTTGCTTATGCCAATGAGCTTTATGAAGCACTTTTTTCTATGCATTCCACACTCCACAGTATACCACAAGCAAGTGGTATATGTGTGGGAGCATATTAGTACACAGGTGTCACACTCACGGCATCACATTGCCACCACGTGACATATCACAACATTTCCCCTTTTGGAGCTGGGATGGGTATGGCCTATGCAGGATGCATCCAGCCCACTGACCGCCAGTTTGACACCCCTGAGGTAGTAGATGTTGGTCAAGTTGGAAGTGTGCTAGAGAAATAATCTGTAACTAAAAGCCTAAGCTCCAAGTTGCTTCTCAAATGAACAAACCTGACCTGGAAGCTTTGAAAGGGAAGTTGTTATTAATTAATTCCATTTTGCCTGCTAAGAAGTTCCTTGTTTATCTAAACAATCTCCTTGATTTTCATTATGGGATGGAGTTTATGTATTCATGATTTCAGCTCCTCCTTCTGCAGATCTTCATTTGCAACAGAATATTTCATTAGCAGAACTTTCATTATCTCTTGTTATAGGTCACTACACTATCCTAGAAAGAATAAAAAATATTGCATACTTCAAGTTTCTTCCATTGCTTATGCCATTCTATGCAGTAGGATTAGATCTGAGTGGAGATTTTATTTACTCTAAATATTTATTTTTAATATCAAACCCATCTATTGCATCAACTAAGAAATTAAATATGATCAAATGATTAATGAAACAGAAAGAATCATGGATTTATACTACCTATTATATTACCTATGCATTTCATACATGCTGAAGGTTTTTATTTTGAATCAATCTTCAGATAATCTTTTGCAAAGTTATTTTCTGAAATAAAAAAAATGTATCATACAATTAGCCATTTCTTGTTTCCAGGTTTTATTTTACTTCTTTTCAATGCTACATTCAGATTCTAATACATAAATATACATACACTAAGGGTCAGCACATTTCTAATGTATTCTCTCTTTCACTCATAATCATCTAAGGCCCGGGGGCTAGATCCGGCCTGAGGGGTGCTTAGATCTGTGCCATGGGGCCGCCCACTGTGCCTCTGCCAGTGAAAATGGAGCTTGGGAGAGCTGTGTGCGGCCTCCCAACTTCCATTTTCACTGACAGAGAGCTGCAGGAAGCCATTGCTGATGAAAACAGAACCTGAGTGGGCCATACATACCTCTCCAGAGCTCTACGTTTGCTGGCAGAGGGCCAGCAAAACAGACTACTAGCAAAAGTCCATTTGATCACAAGGCATCAAGAAATTCCTCCGCTGGAGACAATGGATCTCCCCAGCCCTGCCTGAGCCACTACAGGTATCACATGAGTGATATCGAGCTGGCCATGTCCCCCTGGCCGTGTCCCCCCTGACCTCCTGTGGTCAAACACAACCCTGAAGCAGCCCTCAATGAAATTGAGTTTGACACCCCTGATCTAAGGGCATGATTTATCTTAATCATTGATGAGCAGATGAACAATTGGTAACCCTGATCCATGTTTTTGAGTCAAAAGACCAACTGAGGGTTTTTTCAAGGAGATTGTTCCATCTGGCAAATAGCTGCATTTGCTATGTCATCTCCTGTGCTTTCGGCTACTCAACTGTGTTGTTGTTAGTTGTGAAGTCGTGTGCGACCCATTGTGACCCCATGGGCAATGTTCCTCCAGGCCTTCCTGTCCTCTACCATCTTCTGGAGTCCATTTAAGCTCACGCCAACTGCTTCAGTGACTCCATCCAGCCACCTCATTCTCTGTTGTCCCCTTCTTCTATTGCCCTCAATCTTTCCCAGCATTAGGCTCTTCTCCAGTGAGTCCTTCCTTCTCACTAGGTGGCCAAAGTATTTGAGTTTCATCTTCAGGATCTGGCCTTCTAAAGAGCAGTCAGGGTGATCTCCTCTAGGACTGACCGGTTTGATTGCCTTGCAGTCCAAGGGACTTCCAGAAGTTTTCTCCAGCACCATAGTTTTCAACTATGGTGCTCAACTCAACGGTAGCAACAAAAATAGAGAAAATTAAATAAATTTGCCATGGCTGAAATCACAGAAACTTTACAATATACTTGTAATCTTTTTTTCCCATCAGGCTTCCTCCATGTATTTTGCTTTTCAGATATTAGTCTCCCTGCACCATCAAGCAAGGCTCATATTATTTTAAAAATTAAGGCCAATAAATTCAGTTTTTTGCTAATTCTCTCCTGATTCATTTATTTAGTGCCAAGTCACTATGGGCTCTCCTCTGTAAATTATAAATAAGAATAATATGGTGGTACAAACTATATTTTTGTGTAATTAGAATGTGTGATTTAAGTTACTATAAATTTCCTAGTTTTTGAGGAGTTCCTGGAGTTTCAGCACCCCCAGTTAGCAAATATAGTATGCAAAATAACTCAGTATAAAAGTCTGCATGGGTGATTTAAGATACCATTAAAAAATAAATAAGTAAAAGAAACATTGTGATAGACTGGTAGTAGGGGACTATTACCAGCAGGGGACTGTGCTGTGTCATTGTAATTAAAATAAAAGGTGGGGTAATATATATATTACCTGTCTTGGACAATTTTTTTTGCTGTATAAGCATTCTGATTATTTCTTATAGCAGTTTTTTCCTATCTTTTCCTATGTTTTACTTTATAATAGACATTAGGAGCTCAAAACTGAGCATGTCAAAATAGCATTGCCTTTTAAGGTTATTTTCTTCAGTATGGGCACTTGGAAAAAACAGTGACATCTGGCAGGTTGTGTAAATAGAATCATCAGTCATGATAAAATGAAATGTCAGTGGACTTATGGCAGAAAAAAGTTGCATTGATAATGAAAATCATGGACATAATACCGCAGGCAGCAATGTTTTATGGCATTGAAATACAGTACTTCCTTGGAGTATCAAATTTGGATTTTCCCCCTCTTAAACAGGATCTTGAAATACATTTGATATAGTCTCCTGAGAAAGGATACTCGGAGAACCAACACTTGTTCACCAGGAAGAGAAATGAATAGTTTCACATTTAAATTGGACCTGCATGTAAGGAATAAGATACTTAAAAGCTAGACTTCCAGACCTTTTGTTATCTGAATGGATTCAGTACGTCACCAAGCTAAATTCTTGGTATAATAGAATTGCCTACCTGCATAACCCTACAACACTTTTGTGAGTTATTTCAAGGGAAAGCATTTGCTGGCCACTAAATGAGACATTTAAAAGCACCTCGGGGATACTTTCATACAAAAAGATTTATCTTTCCTGGCAAGTGTTTAAAAAGAACACTGACATGTGATGGTTCAAGCTCATCAGCTGATATACTTAAGTTCAATTGCAAGAGAAGGTGAACCTTTCCATTGCTGTAGACAATACTGGGAAGTAAAAGAGAGAGAGAGAGGTGGGAGGAGCAGTGGCCAAATTCTTCCATTTTTCCTAATGTTATATAGGGTTTTTAGCTTAATACCTGCACTGGAATGGATCTAAAATGTTTATTTTAAAATACCATGCTTCTCAAAATGAGTTATTCTATCTATTAAAAAGTAAAATAAATGAAAAGGGAATGTGCTGATCAGTGTAAAAAAAAAAAGAATATAGATAGTCCCACCCTTAGGACCATTCCTGCAGCAATCATTCAAAGTTACAACAGTGAAAAAAGTGACTTAGGACCATTGCAGTATCTCTGCAGTCATGTGATCAGAATTAGGGCACTTGGCAACCGGTATGTATTGATGATATTGCAGTATTTCAAGCTGACATGATCACCATTTACAACCTTCTCAGTTGGCTTCCAACAAGCAAAATCAACGAAGGAAGTCAGATTTGCTTAATAATCACATGATTCTCTTAATGACCTGATAATTTGCTTAAGGCAAGGCTGTCAAACTTGCGGCCCACGGGCCGGATGCATCATTCCCTGGCCACGCCCATGCCCAGTTTAGGGAAAGGGGAAAAAGTCATGATACGTCATGTGATGATGCCGTGACGATGCACCCCTGGCTTAAGGAAAGTGGCAAAATAGGTTGTAAAAACAGGCATGACTCACTTAATGACTTCCTCACTTAGCAGTGGAAATCCTGGGCCCAATTTCGGTCATAAGTCAAAAACTACATGTAAAACATTGAAGCTGATATAGATGGGAAATAAATTGTCAAATTCAACCCAGGCCATATATTTTTATGCAGGTTTACCATTGTTGGATGGGAATTCCAGGAGCTGTAGAACTTGATTATGGTTTCCATTTGGAGCGAATGGAATGTGTTCATGTCAGTGGTGACTCCTGGAGACTACTTGGGAAAGTTCCTGCACTTTCCTTGGCAAGATTTCAGAAGTAATTTGCCATTACATGCTTCCTGGGGCTGAGATGGAGCTGGTTTTGTGCCTAAATAAGTCTAGAACTCACAGTTTCTAGACTGAAGCCTTAACTGCAACACCAGACTTGTTCTGACTAGCCTGCACACTACAAGAATCAATAAAGGAGAATATTTGTAGCTGAGGGTTGAAATGAGGGTCTTTGATGCTCTCTGAGCTTGCTTGTTTTCTTGCGGACATTTCATTACCCTAGCTAGGTAACATCATCAGTGCTAGTCACTAAGACAATAGTATCTATCACTGATGATGTTACCTAGGTAGGGTAATGAAATGTCTGCAAGAAAACAAGCAAACTCAGAGAGCACCAAGGGCCCTCATTTCAACCCTGAGCTGCAAATATTCTCCTTTATTGATTCCTGTAGTATGCAAGCTATGCAATACTACAGGAATATTCAAGAAGATATGAGCAAACCTTTTGGGCTGGACAATAGCACTGCTTCCTACAGACAGAAATGGTGGCTGGGTTATAAAAGCCTCTTATCTACAAGAGCTTTGTAATAGAAAACTCAGTGTGATATCCATCAAACTGGAAACCAAACCAGAAATGTTGGTGGCTCTGGACAGGAAGTTATGACTTCGTTAAACGCATCACAAAAATGTTTGATTGCTTTCCTGCATTAATATATTCATATTGCATACTGAGTGTTTCCACTGATAATGGTAACTGGCAAGTGTAAATAATTTACCAAAGCAATTTAAAAAATCTATTGCTACTGCACATGGTGGATAATTGATATGATGGCAATGTTATATTATTAGCATCTGTTATGGCTTTGTACAGTAAAGTTGAAAAGTGATATATTACAGCTTTGGTTGGTTGGTTCTTGAGATTTGGGAGACTTCTAGATGGTCTGTGATTTGAATTAGCTTTCTTTTTAAAGAAGAAACATCTTCCTACAAAAAGAAAAAGGCTGATATTCAGGTTGGTGTAGTGCTTAAAGTACCAGGCTAGAAATCAGGAAGCTATGAGGTCAACTCCCACTTTAGACACAAAGCCAATGGGGTGACCTGGGCCTACCATGTTTTCCTGAAAATAAGACCGGGTCTTGGATTAATTTTTGCTCCAAAAGATGCATTATGGCTTATTTTCAGGAAATACAGTACTAAATGTGTCTATCTGGCTGACAATCTTAAATGGGGCTTATTTTGGGGGGTAGGGCTAATATTATGAGCATCCTGAAAAATCATGCTAGAGCTTATTTTCTGGTTAGGTCCTATTTTTAGGAAAACAGGGTAGTCACTCTTTTCAGCCCTACACACCACAACCGAAATTGTTGTAATCTAGATAGCCACCAAGAATCAAAACAGACTTGAAACCCCCAAAATAAACAAAACAAAAATTTTTGTTTTTGATTTTGTTTTTATTCTCAGCCTCCTCAAGTTTGCTGGTTCTTCTCATTTTTCTTAGTAGAAGATTTTAGTTTTCACCTCTTTCAGAGATGGTATCAGAACTCCAACAAATCACCCCTCATCCAAATCAAAAGTCTCTAGCCACATCTCAGAAAAAGTAAATTGGTTTATTAGAAATTGCCATGTTGGCGTGTGGCTTGGTATAGCCAATACTAAATCACATCATATATTTCTCCTTTGACACTGGTCTTTCCCCCACCCCCTGGATGTGACTTCTCCAATAGGACACATCAGTCTCCAAGAGTCATCCATCATGCTCTCCAATAACCTTCTTATGCTCCAACAACTTTGGGCTGCCTTGGTGATTATCTAGGCATTTCAAGAATACCTTGTTTACCCCCACTCCCTTTTTCTGGGAGCTAAAAAGGACAAAGGAGTATCTTTTTAGTTGACAGATGGCAGAGGATACTGATATTCTTTCCCCTCCCCCATCATTCTAAAACTTCTTGGATGCTCATTTTTCCCAATCTGAAAAGGTCCAATAGGAAGAGTTTTCTCATAATGTCTTCCCATGAATAATAGCTTGAGAAGCATTTGTCACTGTGTTTTTTGGGGGGTTGTCTGTTCAAGCTTCTAAGCTCATATTATAGCAAGCAGGTGTCTGCTAACCAGCACTGTGTTATCTTGTCTCCATAGTAATAAGATAAGAAAGTCTTGTGATATTTTGATCCACTGCACATGTGTACAAAGTTTATACTTCACTTCCTTTGAAACTTCCGTTATATTTTCTTTTGTTCTTTTCTATATGCCTTGGTGGAGATTAGGTTACAAACATGTAGCTCCGTGTAGGTTTCTTTATTTTATAAATAAAAATGTTCTTAGATTACTTTCCGGGTCTAATTTTTATCACCATTGACAGCGAAGAAAAACACGGTCTATCACCTCTAATTAGCAGGGATGTTTTGGAAGATTTTTTACTCCCTGGCAAGAGGTTTTTTCCAAGCCTTTGAAAATGGTAGCAGAGAAAGGCTTGACAGCATTGAACTGCTGAAGAGGTGATTGTAAACCCAGACTAGAGAGTTTTGATTGGTTATCAACTGGAGAGGTGATAAAACAATCAAACATGCCTTTGACCAGTCTATAACTAGCTAAGTAGAAATCATACCTTGCTCCACCCATTAAATATTCATCAGCATTCACCAACATTCTTTTTTCTTGGGAAAAAGATTTCCAAAAGGTATGAATTGTATTGGATTGGACTGTATTGGATTGGATTAGATTAGATTAGATTGCTTCCAGCTGATTCACAAAAATATAGATTGATTTTACTTCATAGCAATGTATGATAGTTCATGGATAGAACATACCAGGAACACTATGAATCCCCTTTACTTCCAAAAAAAGTAACAATTTTTAGGTTGTTATTAATATCTCAGGAACAATTAGTTTTGTACATTCCTATTACAAATAGCCATGACCCAGTAGTTCTTCTACATTTTCCAAAACAGGTTACCTTTTGAAATCACAAAAATATACATTTGTATTTATCTGCCTATTTGCTGTTTATCTATCTCTTATCTATGCCACAAAACTGCTATCTAGCAGTTGTGCAGTTAAATTCTTATTATTTTGCAGAGCAAAATCAATTGCTTTGAAATGGGTTGTGATGGTTATTATTAGTGAAGAATGAGACAGTAAAACTGTCAGGACAAAATATGCTGTTTGTATAGCACTGGGTGAAAATAAATTGCACCACTTGTCAATATAATTCTACTCCATACTACACCTTTTTAAAATGAAACACTATGAAAAGATTTTACATAGATAATAAGAAATACTTTCAAAGAAAAAAAGTAAAATAAATTGAAAAAGAGAAAGAGAAAACAAGGAAAAAGACAAAGAAAAAAGAAGTTAAGAAAAAGAAAATGAAAGAACAGAAAACATGAAAAATATATACATTAAGAAGTAGCTTCCAATCAGTTATACATACAATTTTAACCAAACCTCTGTCATGTTTCATCACAGTTCTCTTTTTTCTGTAACCTCTTTTTTCTCATCATCAAAACCATAAATCACAAAATCATTTTCTTTTTTATGTAAAAGTCCATAAAGTCTTTTTGATTATTGATGAATGTGAATCATGACTTTTCTCAAATCAAAGAAGTCAGTTTGGCCATCTCAATAAGTTCTGTCAATTTCACCGACCATTCCTCCAAATTATTCCATCATTGTGCATATATTAATCTCACTACAGTAATAACTGACATAATCTTCCATGGCTCTTCTATCCTTCCCCTGCCACGCCCACCAAGCCATGCCCACAGAACTGGTAGTAAAATTTTTTGAATCCCATCACTGACACACGCCCACCATTTTCATGGCCAGGTTTTGAACAGGCTGCCAGGCCATAGCCCAGAGGACTGGGGATCCCTGCTCTTATTATCCTGGCATGTTAACTTTGCCTATTTCTCTTCTGTAAAATGCTTCTTGGGTTGAGAACTATAGAGGTGTTTTCAGGTACAGCCTTAATTTAATTTAATTCCACTTTCTCAATATGGCATGTCTAATAAAGTGATAAAGTTAAAGTTAATGTGGATTTTAAAAATCACCTCTGCACCCACCCCAGCTGCATGGAGGGAAAAAACATCGCAATACATCACATGACGGTAACATGATGCAACGAGTTTGACACACATGGAGTTAAATAAACAGATAAGAGGCAACTTATCCTACAGAAGGAATATGGGCGTGGCAAACATTTCAGAAGGGATCTTTCTTAATTTCTTTCTCTGTAAAGATGACAGAGGAATAATGGATTTTCAGACTTGCAAGATTCCGTTGATGTAATCTTACGATAAAATAGAACTAGCATTTCAGGGTATGTTTCTCATCACCTAGGTACTCTATGCTAAATGTAAAACATAACGATTGGAAATATTTTTTAAAAAATTAATGGGTGTAAAAGCAGCATTTAAAATCAACAACAAATAGTAATGAAATTAAATGGCAAGCTTACATTTCTTGTCAGATATCTTTTCCCAAATATCTTTGAATGTCCTCAGTTCAAATTAGGTATAATGCATTATAGCAATTTTTGCTCATCTTTTTTTTTGCAAATAATCTTTTATTTTTATTTCTTTAAATACATCTTTAGGTGAACAGTGTGGTTCCAGGCTTTTTATATTTTAAATCAAGCATGACCATATCAATTTTTCCTCATCTGATGGTCTCCAAATGTATTGGACTACCCCTCATGAATTCTTGGAAGAATTGGAGAAGATTTCACTGGAGACCCACAAATGCTTGTCCTTTTCAGTTATAGAAATGTTATCATCTTTATGTGTGCATTATGAGGCTGATGGCAAAATAACAGCAATATAGGGCTTGGAGCTGTTTCTTGTCTGGTTTGAAATCCTTGAAAGGCCTAATTAGGCTGACTGCTCACAGGAAAGTTGTAATCCAACAAAATGTTAGCTGAGATGCATGAAAGAGATGAACCTGCAAAAAGCTCTTTTGGTTTGGGACAATTAATTCAATTCTCAGTTTCTGAAGAAACAGCAAACAACTGAATGACTGCATTTGTGGGAATGTGTTTGTTTTCTGCTGATAGGTTGACCTTTTCTTTTACATAGATGGAAACCTCATATGCTCCTATGTGAAGAATATGTGGGAAGAGAAGAATTGCAGTCTATTTGTTTTGGAATTAAACTGAACTCCAATTGGCTTTCAGGAGGAATAGAAATTTGAGTGCAATAAACCATGGAATAAATTATGTCATCTTTATTTTAAAATAGTTTTAAAGAATTCCTGCCTTTATGTTATATTCCATTACTTTAAAACAGTGGTTGCCAACCAGTGGGCCGGGGACCACTGGTGGTCCGCGATAAAAGTTTGGTGGTCTGCAGAGAAATGTCACCCCCAAAGCACCCCCCCAAGCAATTAATCCAAGCTGCGCCATCCACATGGCCCATGGGAACACAAGGCTTGCATCGCTTGCATTGCAAACAACATGAGCTAGTGAGGGAGGGGGGAAAGGGTGGAGGGGGGGAACTTGCCCCACTTGCCCCATGTGCCTTGCCTGGCCACTGGGCTGCTTCTTTCCTCTTCTTTCTTATGCTTTTGGCTGCATGCAAGGAAAGCAGTAAAAATCTTTCTTTCTCTCCCCCAAACTCCACCAGAAATGAGTCTTTGGGACCCTGCAAGGCATCCTGCTCCAAGAGACTGCACCGGAATGACAAGTCTCACAAAGACTCATTTCTGGTGGAGTTTGGGGGAGAGAAAGAAAGACTGCTGCTTCTGCTGCTTTCCTTGCATGAGGCCAAAAGTCTCTCTCTCTCTCCACCTCCCCAAGAACGGAGCTGGAGCTGATATCCTGTGATCCCAAATAAAGAATGATCGATCGGTAGGAAAACAGGATGGGGAATTTTCCTGCAGACTTTTTTGGGGATTTTCCCAGGGTCTCTGGTCCGCGGGATTTAAAATTATGAGTTTGGTGGTCCCTAAGGTCCAAAAGGTTGGCAACCCCTGCTTTAAAGGATGGAGGCATAGTGGCAATGATCTATGCTATTCCAAGAAGAAGCTTCTGAAAATTCTAATCATTTCTGATGGCATAAATCAGTAAGAAAATTAATGACCAGAAAACTCCATTTTGCAACTAAAGGGCAAAAATAATAATAATAGAAAATTACATATTCAACGGGTCTAAATTACTGTTTTTCAGGCATTCTTCTCATGATGCTCCAGTAAGCCTGTGGGGGGCAAAAAGTATCTTTGCCTCATTTATGCATTACCCCTGATGTTTATATAACACAGATGGAATGGAATCATGTGGTGTGTAACCTATCTCATCATCATAACAAATAAGTGATAATTTAGAACTCAAGCAGAAATGGAAATAGAAATGAAAAATGCAGAGCCTGGACATATCCATTGTCTTTTTTTTCATAACATGCTTAGAAGTGAGCAATAATAGAAACGGCAAAGTCCTAATGCTGCATTGATTGCCATCTAAGAATTAAGAGCCTTTGGGAGCTGAAGCAATAATTTAAACAGAATCTGAATCTGCATTCCAAGATGGAGACTGGTTGCTAGGAGACTGAAGGGCAGGATGACTTTTGGAATGGACAAAAGAAATGTAAGAAGTGGAAAAGAAACAGAAAATTCTGTGTTTATGGGCATAATTTAAAAAATGACTTATAGAGAGGAATGCTGAAATTTAAAATGAGAATGAAGGACATGGATTATATTCTTCTGAATGTTCATGTATATTGTCTTATTGATTTGCTTTCTACTTTATCTTTGTATTTAATGAAGAATTTAAAGAAAGCGAAAGTATTAATATGTATAAATGAAGTCTGGACAAATATCTGCATATAAAGATGATCTATTCTGAAAGAAAATCTATGGGTCTCATATTCATGCTTCTTTTTTTCCTGTTAGGTTACAAGAGAGAAATGACCAGCAAATGAAGAAGTACTTCAGAGGTGCTTTTTAGCTACATCGACTTAATGGTGAGTTTTATTGCAGAAGAGCAGTGGATGAATTATTTTATCTGAATGAAATGGAAAAGAAAGAAATTACTAAATTGCTTCTTTGTTTGTTACCCATTGAAAACAAAAAGGACATTCTGGGGGTTCAAAGATGTTCTTGACATCTACAATAATTAGAGAGGGATGTTCTTAATACTTTCAGGCTTACAAAAGATGGGCAAATTAGTTTCCCTTGATCAGTGACCCTGGAGAAAGCTTTGACCTTTGCATCCTTCACTCACTGATGTTATGTTAGTGTGACTGATTTTAGTAATTGCATGGCATTATCTTGATGGAGGCTTTTATCATGTTTCTAATGACTGCTTCATTAACTTGACAGGTAATCCTATGAAACTCATTGAAATTGTTCAGCCCTATGTTCTGTCTAATTTTGAATTTTGGTTAGTTTGTTTTTGTCTTTTTATAAGAGTCTAGTTAAAACTGGAGAGGAGATGGGATTGTATTAAAATGCATTTTTTGTGAGCATTGATAGTATTAATTAGTAGCAGTAGCAAAGTTCTCAATAGGAACTTACTGGTTAGGTTTATTACCATCTTATTATTTCACAGTCCTTAAGATGCCCACCTTACCTTTTAAAACCTCTGAAACCCCCTCCCAATCAGACCATAATTCAGTCCATCTTTCTAAAGTAACCCCTAACAATCTCTATAAAAGCCTAATGTTTCCTTCAAGTTGTCCATCCCTTTGGCAAACACAGATTTTATCGATATCAATTCAGTGAAGATTTAAGAACTTGCAAGGTTCCCATTGAAGGCAAATTCGCTTTTGTTGCCTTATGGCTCTTTTTCTGATGCTTGAAGTGACATTTTATTAACATGATTCCATGTTTTCTTAATCCCTTTGTCTCTGAACAAACTAGCAAACATGCATGAAAGTTGTCTCTTATGTCTACATAATAGGGTCATATACATATCAGTAACTGATTTGGACAAATTGCTTCAGAATTCACACGAATGAGTGCCTAGCTAACCTGTTCAAGCTTTCCCTGTGCTTTCCATGTGAATGTGATTCTTAAAGACCCTGCATCTTTTATCTATCAATCCAAACCATTTCAAAGAATACACACTCCTCTATGTAGCAATGCTTTCTTCAGAAAGCTTATCAATAAAGTTAGTTATAATATTGCTAACAATGGGATTCAGTCCTCTCTAACATGGTGAGTTTGCAGAAGCACTTCAAGAATGGCAAACTGAATAGATTTCAAATTAGCTATTACAAGTGCAATTGGTTTTGACTCTTGTATATTACATTGTGCACACGGACAGTTCATCAAGTCATCTTCATTCTCAGTTTTCATGTCTGTGGGACCCTCCATCATCCAGGGATTTCAGTGACCCTCTTTGGAAAGAATAGTTTGGTATCACTGAAAAAGAGCATATCCCTAATTTGGAGATCTAAAAATAATCATATTTTATATCTAAGACTGTGCCCACGTATTAAAAGAATTAGAGGAAAATACAGATTAAATTGGGACAGCATGGCTCAGTGGCTAAGATGCTGAACCTGTCAATCAGAAAGGTCAACAGTTCAGTGGCTCGAATCCCTAGCACCATGTAATGGAGTGAGCTCCCATTACTTGTCCCAGCTTCCACCAACCTAGCAGTTCGACAGCAGGTAAAAATGCAAGTAGAAAAATAGGGACCACTTTGGTTCCATGCGCCTTCTGCATTTAGTCATGCCGACCACATGACCATGGAGACGTCTTCGGAAAGCGCTGGCTTTTTGGCTTTGTAATGGAGATGAGTACCACCCCTAGAGCCGGAAACAACTAGCACTTCTGTGCGAGTGGAACCTTTACCTTTACAGATTAAATCCCAATGATCATAAATTCTTCATGACCAAATGCCCTTCAGATATGATGGACTAGTTGTTTCCAAAATTACCAGCTATTGAGCTTATTATGTCTGTGGGGTGTACAGTCTAATAGCTGCCTTCCCAAGGCATCTAGACAACAGAATGAAAAAAAGCTGTCTATCTCATGAGTCTTATTTTTATTAAAATTTATGTGCCACCCGGCTCTCAGTGACTCTGGATAATTTGCAAATTATTTGAAATATTAAAACTGAGGCATTAAAAATGACAAGGGATAAAAATGGTGAGATGACAAACTGGGTGGAAACAAAAGAAAATAAGCCAGGTTAAGAATTCTTAACTAAGTTACCATCTCTAAGTGTCATGAATGTAGTGGATTCAGCTTCCTTTAGATATTGAATGCTCCTTTCATTTCACAAATGTTGGGTATTTGGTTGTGGGCATCTGAAGGGCATTTGGTTGTGAAGAGCTTATGAACATGGGGATTTAACCTGTATTTTCCTCTAATTATTTAATTGTGTGATATAATTAATTATTGTGCCATGTCATAGACCAATGCATCACAAAAATACTTGGAACTTGTTTACTGTATGGCTAGTAGTTTAGAAGCAGGTTCTAAAATAACCCAGCAAATAGAGTACCAATTCAACTGATGATCAAGGTTCTGGAAAATGCCTCAGGTTTTATTATTTCATCATCTCATCCTCCTCCTTCTTGAAACCCAAGAGCAAATGAAAAGTTGTAACTAAAAGTGTGATAGTAATAGGTGCTGACAAAAAGGACTTTAGAAAAGAGAGTAAAATATTATTAATATTTTTCATTTATGCTTTTGTAAGCATTATTAATGGGAATTTTTTTTACCCTGTTGTCTCTAATTAATGAAGGGGCAGATTGATTAAATCCCTGAATGAACCTAAAATGGAAGCTGATTATTTTGGAAGCAGTTTATTTTATTATTATATTTTATTTCAGGGATTATCCATTCAGCAGTGACTATAGCATGGTTTGGAACTCTGGTTATACATAAAATGCTGGTGTTCTTATAGGACTTTGTATTTCAGACCAGGGAGCTGTTAATGTGTATTTTTTAAATGATGCATGGCTGAATTCTGGATTTCCAACATGTATTTGACTTCATATATTCAGATATGAAAATTTACATTTCACAAATACAATAGTGTCATCTACCTTTTTATATAAATCTGAGCATTCAGATGGGTTTGTCAGCTTGCTCTCCAAACCGAGATCCATGTAGCATAATATTTAATCTCATATAAAGTAGGAAACTAAAGCTTGATTTCAGTTCAATTTAATTCTTAACAATACCATCTTTCCATCATGGCTAACTGAAAGTCAGCTAAGCCCAAGCCTTAGAAATCAAATTGGAAACTAAGAGATTTGACCACAAGTTAGGATTAGTAAACAGTAGATGTGGTCAAGATTTATTTTACTTTATTGTCATTGATCTATTGTGGCTTTCTTGTGTATGTATATGGTTTTTTATGTATATGTGGGATAGATTTGAAATAAAGAAAAAGTGTGGATTACTAGATAGAGAAAGTATTTGATTGGAAATGGAAGTGACAGGCCAAGAGAATAGCATACAAAGGAATGACAATCTGGGGGAGAAGTTAAAAGAGGAATTAGCTTAGACTAGAGTCTCTACATAGCCATAAATGGACTAAATCCAACCTCTGTTGAATTCCATTAACCTTTATGTAACACCTGGATAATGCTGCTAATTGAGTAGATTCTTGTGCATAGACATGATTAATAATAAATCAGTTTAACTGGAACATGTGTGGTCCTGTATTTCATGCTTGACATGAAACTAACTGAAGTTTAAAAATTCAGAGGGAATACAGATGATAAACCAAGTGAATTACCTTGATCATGTTTTCATATTGGATCTATAAAGGAGGCTTGTTAAAGCCTGGAAGAAGTCTATGCAATGAGACAAAAATAATTGAAGAAATCAAATCCAATGACAATGTTTGAATGAACTAAAGATTAAGGTTTTCATAGGTTTTCATTCCTTCATAGGAAGGAATATACAGTTGGTTTATTTGATCAATATTAACATAAAATATGTTTTCTAGTTACCTTTACAGATTTTTGTGCTGATATCAAGACTGAAAAGTTCACATCTATTCTCTGTGTGTGGCATGCTAGGGATGGTGTGTGTGTGTGTGTGTGCATTCACTCTCTATAATGTTATAGGCAGATATATATGTACAATGGGTTCTCTGCTTGTAACATTATAGAGGGTGAAGAGCTACCAAACATGTTTACATTTTCTTTTTCTTTTGTTTATTTTTAAACTAAAATCAACTTTATTAAAGTGCCCCCCTAAAATATGGTTTTACACAAAAAACACAGTTAAAAAAGAATTAAAAACAAAAAACTCTAACACAATTCTATCAAACATGTTTATACTTTTTGTAACAAAATTGGAAGCCATGTCTTTTACATATTTATTTTCTTTTTATTTATTCCACTCTTTTCCTTTTCTTCTCTCCTTTTTTTATTTTTCCTTCTTTGTACTTTTTACTCATTTTTCTCTCTCTGAGTTAGCTTGCATTACTTTTTGTTAACGTAATCAAAAATTTTAATAAAACATATAAAATAAAATATAATCTTTAATAAAATTATGTAAGTGTGAGTAATAGTCGGTCCCTTGTAGCTTTGGAACCCTGTGTAAACTTCAGAGTAATTTAGGCAGTATTTGGTAGTAATTTCAAAGCTTTTTGTGGGTATTAATTGCACTTTATCAGGCAGCTGCCATAAGAGATAATTCTGTCTCTGTTCGCTTACTAACAGAAAAGAAAAGATGGGGCAAAGAAAGGGGGAAGGAGAGAGTGTCAGAAAGACAGAGAAATGATTGCTTTACCTATTTAGGTTCTGTCTTCAATTGTTTTTCACTGACAAATGATGAATTCAGCGTGAATACATGGCCCACAACAGAGAAATGGCTTTCTGCTCATTTAATTTAATTTAATTTAATTTAATTTAATTTAATTTAATTTAATTTAATTTAATTTAATTATGGGATTTATATGCCACCCTATCTCCCAAAGGACTCAGGGCGGCTCACAACAGTAAAAATATACAATACAAAAGTTTAAAATTTAAAAGATATTAAACAAGAATCACAATAATTATAATTAAAAACTGACAGTAACCAATAAAAAACATTAAACCCCCGCTCAGTCAGGTCGACCTGTTGGAAGAGCCATGTCTTCAGGTCACGACAGAAGGATCGAAGGTCAGGAGTCATCCGCAACTCCAAGGGCAGTTGATTCCACAGGGTGGGTGCACCAACAGAGAAGGCTGTCCCCCTGGGGGTTGCCAGCCGACACTGTCTGGCCGACGGCACCCTGAGGAGGCCCTGTCTGTGGGAGCACACAAGGTGCTGGGAAGTTGTTGCTGGCAGTAGATGGTCCCGCAAATACCCTGACCCTAAGCCATATAGGGCTTTATAGGTGATTACCAGCACCTTGAATCTCACCCGGAGGGCAACCGGCAACCAATGCAACGCACGCAGGAGGGGTGTAACATGGAAGTATCAGGATACTCCCATCACAACCCACGCAGCTGCATTCTGCACCAGTTGAAGCCTCCGGGTGGTCCGCAAGGGCAGCCCCATGTAGAGAGCATTGCAGTAGTCCACACGGGAGGTAACGAGTGCATGAGTAACCATATGCAAGGCATCTTGGTCCAGATAGGGGCGCAACTGACGCACAAGACAAACCTGAGCAAATGCTCCCCTGGCCACGCTCCCACCTGATCCTCCAAACTGAGCTGTGCATCCAGGAGGACACCCAAGTTGTGCACCCAATCTATGGGGGATAACACCTCTCCCCCCATAACTAAAGACAGAACATCCTGGATCATCCAAGATGCCGGTACGTACAGCCACTCGGTCTTGGCCAGGTTGAGTCAAAGCCTGTTCCTCCCCATCCAGATCCGTACTGCTTCCAGGCATCGGGACATCACATTGAGGGCATCACTGGGTTGGTTAGGGGTGGAGATAAAAAGCTGGGTATCATCTGCATACTGATGGTACCTCACCCCAAAACCACGGATGATCTCATCCAGCGGTTTCATATAGATGTTGAACAGGAGGGGAAAGAGGACTGACCCCTGGGGTATCCCACAAGAGAGGGGCCTCAGGGTTGACCTCCGTCCTCCTGCCAACACCGACTGCCAACAACCTGAGAGGTAGGAGGAGAACCACCATAAAACAGTGCCTCCCACTCCCAACCCCCCGAGGCGTCACAGTAAGATACCATGGTCGATGATATCAAAAGCTGCTGAGAGATCTAATAGGACAGAGGAATAACCTCTGTCCCGAGCCCTCCAGAGATCATCCACCAGTGAGATCAATGCCATCACCATGCTGTACCCAGGCCTGAAACCCGATTGATATGGATCCAGATAATCAGATTCCTCCAGGAACACCTGGAGCTGTGGAGACACCATGCTCTCAACAACCTTCACAACAAAGCGAAGGTTGGAGACAGGACAGAAGTTGTTCAAAATAGCCAGGTCCAGGGCAGGCTTCTTGAGGAGGGGCCTCACCACCACCTCCTTCAAGGCGGGGGGAAAGGATCCCTCACTCAGAGAAGCATTGACTACTGCCTGGAGCCAGCCTCATGTAACCTCCTGGGCAGCATAAACCAGCCAGGAGGGACACGGTTCCAATAAACATGTGGTGGTACTCAGTCTTCCCATGATCCTGTCCACTTCATCTGGAGTCACAGGATCGAACTCTTCCTAGATGGTGTACACAAGACCCCTCGCTTCCTCCCTGATGGACTCTACCCAGTCAGAGTCCAGACCAGCCCGGATCTGAGCAATCTTGTCTGCCAGATGATGACTAAACTCCTCAGCCCAGCCCTGCAAAGGGTCCTCCCTCGTCCCCTGATTAAGTAGGGAACGGGTGACCCTAAACAGGGTGGCTGGGCGATTATCTGTGGATACAATGAGAGCGGAGAAATAAGAATACTTCACCGCTCTCATCGCCGCAAGATAAGGCCTGGTAAAGGCTCTTAACTGCACTCGGTCAGTTTTGGACAGACTGGACCTCCAACTGCTCTCTAGGCCCCTCCTCTGGTGCTTCATCTCCCAGAGCTCTGTGGAAAACCAGGGAGCCAACCGGGATCTGCACCGGGTCAGAGGCCGCAAAGGGACAATGCGGTCGAGAGCCTCTGAGGCAGCCCTTTGCCAGGTGTCCACCAGGGCCTCGACGGGGCTGTGGGTAAGGGAGGCAGGAATCAACCCAAGTGCCATCTGGAACTCTTCTGGGTCCATCAGGCGCCTAGGGCGGAACCACCTAGTCGGTTCCACATCCCAGCGATGCGGGGTGGCATGCTGGAAGGCCAGCTGGAGGAGATAATGATCCGTCCATGATGGGTTGAATAGTTGGTGATCCCCCACCCAAAACATTACACCACTTTACAGAGGTAAAAACAAGGTTGAGCGTGTGCCCCCACCATGAGTCAGACCCTGAATTATTTGGGTCAGGTCCAAGGCCATCATGGAAGCCATGAACTCCCAATCCATCCTTGATGCTCCACCCAGAGAAGGCAGGTTGAAATCCCCCAGAACAATAAGTCTGGGGAACTCAACCGCCACCCCCGATAGAACGTCGAGTAGCTCGGGCAGGGCTGTTGTCACGCAGCTGGGAGAAAGGTATGTGAGCAACAGGCCTAACTGACCACCAGGGCCCAACCTCAGGAGGAGAGACTCACACCCACCTATCTGAGGGACAGTGGCCTCCCGCGGACAAAGGGACTCCCTAATAACAACTGCCACCCCCGCCCCTACCCTGGGCCCGAGGTTGGTGCAGCACATGGAAACCTGGCAGACACAACTCCGACAGAGGGACTCCTCCCTCTGGGCCCAACCAGGTCTCCGTATTGCAAGCCAGGTCCATGTCTTCCTCCTCGATCAACTCGCGGATGAGGGGAGCTTTGTTCATCACGGACCTGGCATTTAAGTACACCAACCTGAGCTCAGGGGCCTGGTCTCCCATACTCCCAGGGAAACGGGCAGGAACCAGAGGGTCAGAGCGTGCCACCGCTCGGAGATAGCGAGAGCGTGCTCCCAAACTCCGATACGACCCTCCGTTCCTCCATCCCCTGCCATTCCCAATCACCATGGGGATTGAAATCCCCACCCCTTCCCCTAGAGTCCTGGAATGCCCCAACCCCATCCCCTACCCATCACGACCCGTTCCTGACCTGGACTGGAATTGGAATTGAAATTGGCCTGGCGGAAGCCCCCCAAGTTCCACCGGGTCCTACATCCCACCCCCTCCCTAACCCCTTTAAAAAATTACCTAAAAAATTAAACAGCGAACCTTTAAAACTCCTTGATCTACAAAAATTAAAACCCCTGTTTGTGCTGTGCCACCTCTCAGGATCCCATTTAACAGTTCATTCTTTACATCCACAACAGTTATAGGATAAGGGTGGATTATGGAATATTTCCATCACTTCTAACAGTATTGGAGAAGAAATGATAATATTCCGTGAAAGATAGGTAGTGACCCAGTGCATTTTAACTAATATAAAATGGATCATGCCAAGGATGGATGCATGCTTGTTGGGATTAGGGACTTCTGTCCTCACTGTGAGTTGTCTGTGTGTGTGTGAGGGGGGTGCATGACAGGAGGCTCAGACAATCTTATTGTACACATGTTGTACTCTGACAATAAAGGTAATAATAATTGATTACTATGGAAATGGTAGTTTTTTTTTAATAAACTGGTCCATCAGGGAGAAAGCTGATTAAATTTAATGAACACTGGTAGTTCATAAATATAAATATTTGATTGAAACATTGCTTTATAGAAGAGAACGATTTCATTTTGAGTGGAAACAAAACACTGGTTTATAACAGAAAATTTGATTTCATTTTGTTTGAAACCAGCAATGTTTCCTTAAGCATAAATTAATGAATGAATTAAAATAAAATATTGATTTATTTATTTTATTTTAAGCCCATTTTTTTTTTAAATCCATCAAATAATGAATGGAGATTAACTAAGACTGAAGTGGATTTGTGAATCAAATATTATTATAGTTATTTAGATTTTAATGAAAATCTAAACCTGGAGCAAGTTCTTTTCTTCCACAGCCTTTTTACCAGATTTATGAGATGAAATAACATAGAGGTTTTGTGACCTCTTCAAAAAATTTTAGAGATACTCTCTCATGCGCTCTGTCATGCTCTCTCTCTTTCTCAAAATATTGATTCACTTGTGCTACACCAGCAAATTATTGAACTCTATGTCATTATGTTTTCACCTTCCACAGATTTTTAAGATTGCTGAAGTTTCCAAAGTAAGTTCTATCATAAAATATTTTATGTTTTCAAGTATTTGGAACAAGAACTTTATCCACTTATCAAATATCCTAAGCATTTGTTGTACTTCGGCAAAAAATCTTTCACATTTTCTGCCAAGTTCCTCTTGAAGTTTTTTGTTCTATAGCTCTTTAACTTTATGGGACATGTGCATTTTGCATTTGGGAAGGATGACATGAACTGATTTTTCCCCCCTTTCGTTTCTGAATGTGTGATTGAAATACACATGGGTGAATGATTCTCCTGGAGTTCATGTTTCAAAAGTAGATTCATCATAATGGATGGACAGTCCTGTAAGAAAGAATGAACAATTGAAGGCCAGGAATAGACCCTTGGTCTTGAGAAAACAGCAATAAACATGTCATATCCACATGAAGTTATGTAAAGAGAAACACTTTATTCATCTAATTGTACATGTAGATCTTTCCTTATAGCTAAGGCAGTTGAGCAAAAAACTTCATCTTCCACTAGATTTCAGAGTGGGTGTCAAAAATAAGAGAGGCGTCACAACAACCAGTGAAAGTTCTAAGTCCCAAGAGAAGGAATGTAAAACTAGTTCAGAAGTCTGTAGACTTAGTGTGTGCAAGACTGGTTCCTTAAAATGTACTGGATGGCAACTTCTCTTACCTCTATTTTATTCATGTAGCTATTATATAATTCCATTCAATTAAATTTTCAACATCCTGAGTCCCATTGAACAGAGCAGAAAAAATCCACAAATTCTTTCATTTATAATGAACTTATTTAAAGCTTCTCAAGATAATCCCGGTCAGAATAATTAATTTGCTTTTAAACTTCCTCCAATCCTATTAATTAATTATGGATAAAATTATTGTTAGTTATCTAAAATTACATGTTAAATTCATGGCACTTTGAAATATATTATTTCTTCAAAGTGGTCTGAATTCTTCAAAATTCCAGCCAATGTTAAGTTCCACCTTCCCCTAGAGTTATATTAATTTTTACAAAGATGATATTGGGTTACTGTATACATTTTAGTGTATAACATGTATCCATTCTTTAATCTAATCAGACACTTTTTTGAAATATCCTGTAAAAAGATGTGTTCCTAAGAAAATGTTTGTACTAATGTAAAATTTTTGGCACTACTTTCTTCTCAATTTTTAAAATAAGTTTTAGATATAATTTCAGTTTAATTCTCAAACTAAAATAATTATTTTTGACATTGTATATCATACTAAGTCTGGACAATTTGTTCCTGTAAGATCAATATCTTTACAAGATTCATGAGCTTTTAAATTATTTTAAGTCTTAAGCGGGCACTTAACAATTCAGTTCAAATCATGAGCATATTGATATCTTGAGCTGAGCTCTGTCTAGCAAATAATTTATTTATTACTTGACATGGCAAGAATGCTTGTCATGTCATATTGGTTATTGTTTCACAAGAGACAACGCTGATAGCTGCTGCACATACCCATTGAAAAGAGAGATAACTGAAAGTAGAGAATATAGGAATGTCATGATACTTATGGAAGAAATTCCAGTGGTTGTATGAGAAGCCTCACTGGGCCACAGAGACTAAGAAGGTTAATCCATCATGGAGATCTCTCCTGATGTACTGCTTCAGTAAAGCAATATTTTCCATTTTGAAAAGTATATCTTTTTTATGCTGGTGCAACTGGTACCAACCAGATACAGTTCCCTTGCCTCTGTTGATTCCATCAACAAAAGATCTTTGTCTTTTATACTTGTCAATGATAGTAATACAGATATGTATGTATGTATGTATCAGAGGTGGTATTCAGCAGGTTCTGACCAGTTCTGGAGAACTGGTAATGGAAATTTTGAGTAGTTCGGAGAACCAGCAAATACCACCTCTGACTGGCCCCACCCTCATCTATTCTCTGCCTCCCAAGTCCCAGCTGATTGGCTGGGTCTTCTTTTGTTGCCCTGCACAGGAGAACAGAGCTGGAAAGCAGGTTGGGGGGAGGAATGGGATTTTGCAGTATCCTTCCCCTGCCACACCCACCAAGCCACACCCACAGAACCAGTAGTAATTTTTTGGAATCCCACCACTGGTATGTATGTATGCTTCAGTAGAGAGCAAAAAGGTAATTGTGACAGAGCCAGGTAAGATACATTATCAAAGCAACAAGGGGAAAACATAAATCAAAAACAAGCTGAAAATAAGTGGAAGAGACATAGACACATCTCTAATTCACTGAACTATAAGAAGGGCAGAAAGCATAACACAATCAGAATTGCAAGATTCTGCAAGATTATAGCCATTCTCAATAAAAATATTCTTAATAAAAGTGCTAGCCTTCCTATGGAGTTGATTCTTGGTCTGGCCAATCTGGTGGGACTGAAAGCTTCCTCTTCCTTCCCATTCAGTGTTAGAAATTGGGTCTTTTGGGATTGAGATAAACCGTGATTATTCAGCCTGATCTGGGCAGATTCTCATTGGAGGAACTGGTTATGAATGTGGAGGAACATAAGAAGATGGGAAGCACTTGGAGTGATCAGCAGAGCCAAACCTCTGACAGCTGCCTGCCATGAGGTCCACAGAACACAGTAGGAGCTTCAACTGCCTCATATTTCTGGCCTGGTTTTCTGTTTCCCCTATCAGGTGCTTGCCTGGGCTTGTCACCTGCATAGAAAAGATGATTGTCAGAAGATGACCACAAGACATGACACACAGCTTTCAACTGGGCGAGAATATTTCATATTTCAGTCTAAAGAAAGTGCTGCCCCTGGGAGTGACTTTTGTAACCCTCTCCACAAATTTGCTTGCAACTTTGGGTGAAACCCACAGTTTGAGAAGCCCTGATTTATGCTGTTATGCACAGTAGCAATAAATTCTGAATAGGTTAGAACTGCAGGGAGATCCACGATGAACATCTCGGTAAAATTTAAAATAGCAAGTTTGATGTCTCCCTAGTGGGAGACTTTATGATTTATCCTTCTGAGTTATAGTGAAAGTATACTGACATAATAAAGATTGGTTACAAAGGGAAGTAATTTGACTGCATTTCAAAACTATTGACTATAACACAAATCTTTGATATGTGTTTAACTGAATCGAGACATTGGGTGATTTTTCAGGCATTTATCTGTTTTGCATGTTAGTCTTCTCTACAATGTGATGAATTTCCTTTCTAACTTTTGAGAAGAGATTATTAATATATAAAATAGAAAACTTTAGGCATTCTTGTCTCTACTCCACAAGTAATTTCATTAAAACACCTGTTATGCAGTTCTTGATAACAGAGATTTCTTGATTACTGTGGTTGATTCATAGACATGATTAAGTATTTTAGGCACTGTTTAAGAAATGGATAAATTATTCCTTTGGGATAATTTATGTTGTATATGTGGAATAATACTATTTTGCCGTTACTATTAATGGCAAACTTAGTTACATTTTGTTGCCAAGAAATCTATATGGATATGTCAGGAGAACAGTTCATTTTAGGGAAGCACTGTACTTATTTAGCTTTAAATATTTTTTGTTGTGTGCCTTTGAAATGGAAGCATCATTACTAAAATGGCATCATTACCAGTCCTCTATTCAGGTTGTTGCCAGAGATGGTATCATCCATTCATCATAGATAATGAGGTCATGGGCAGCATGCTATTGGAGTCATGATCCCTCCATTTTATTGCCAAAACAGTGCTGATGCACAATTTTATTCATGCCCAGAAAACAACAAGCATATGTCCTGTATCTAAACTATTCTTTCTAAACCTGCTTCCATCTGGATGTATCAAAGTACAATTTCAATCACCATTAACCAAGCTGACAAAAATGTGTTGAGTTTTTAATCTGACACCGTGTTTGGAAAAAGTGTTCTAATTCATTAATCATATTTTTTCCTATTTGTTTTCAATACAATTCTACATACGTCTGCTCTGAAATTTGACCTGTTGAAGTCAGTAGTGAATACTGTGGGAGGATTATGTGGCAGACAATAGGTCAGTTATAAAGCTCAGCTTCTGGTAAGGATTAATATATTTCTCCTTCCCTTTTAAGGCAGGTTTAAAAATGTACAGGTCCAATTCCTGTTTAATTTCTAGATGGGAAAATTAGCAAAGCTAGCTCTAGGATAGGACAACTGAGAGCTTAAACAGACAACAAACATGATTGAATCCATTCTGGCAAGATCTCTGCTTCATGCTGGAATTATGATTTAGGCAATTTAGAATATGATCTCAGTTAAGCTGGCCAGTGGCACGAGAAGCCAAAATCACAATGTCCTTAAGGGGCTTGGACCATAAACAGGAACTGAGTATGCTTAACCTAATGAAGAGAAGACTGAGGGAAGACATGATAGCAACTTTCAAATACAGAGAAACCTCAGGTCACGAACACTTCTGTTCATGACCAAATTGGGTGACGACCAAAAAAATCCACCCGATTTTTGAATCGGGTTATGATTCAAAAATCAGGTGGCGAACAAAATCAGTGCAGAAAGATTCCCTTTCTGTGCTGATTTCCCCTTCCATGCCATTTTTTTTGTGTCCACGCATGCACAGTCAGTCGTGCTTCCGATCACGACCAAATCAGGTTGCGACGGTAGTTCTGGAATGGATTACGATTGCAACCTGAGGTTCCACTGTACTTAAAGGCCTTTCACAGGATTCAGTGTCATAGCTCCAAGTGTCAGCTTTACAGAAGGATCCAAACTTGAAATAAGGAGGAAATTCCTGATTGTGAGAGGAATTAAGCAGTGGAACAGCCTACCTGCTAGAGTTATGGGTGCTCTTTCACCAGAGGTTAGACAGTCTGTGTGGCTCAAGTGGTTCCTCCAGGAGGTTGGTCCCTTCCAAACCAATGCTTGTATGAAACTGACCCTTGCTGATATATAATTCTTTTCCTATAACACCAAAGGATGAATAAAAATATTTAAAAATATAATATTAATATTAAATATTAAGAGCAAATGTCACATTGAGCAAATCTTTTAACAAAAAGTATTTAGACTCTGAGCTGAAATGTTAAAATACAGAAGCAAATGGTAAAATTGATTATTTGATTCACTGTTTGCTGCTGCTAGATAAATTGGTAGTTACTATTGTGGAGGAGGTTAAATCAAGCCTTCTATTTGTTTCTGTATGCTGCTTTGCATATCTATTCACATTTTTATATTTGCCTCTTTTAGTTTAGATTAAAATACAGAAGTTGTTTTTTTTTTACATTTATTTCATCTTTAAAGAAATAATCTTCAGAAGAGTATCCAGAAGTGGAGTAGAATTCAGTGGCAGAATGCAGTTTTGGGGGCCTCTAGGATGGCCCATATTATGTCACTGTTCCATGAGTTGCAATGGCTGCCAGTTTACTTCTGGATTCAATTCGATGTGTTGGCTATCACCTTAAAAGCCTTCCCTGGAATAGGCACAAACTACCTAAGAAACCAGCTCAACCCGATGGGATTAGCCCATCGCCCTCATGCCAGCCAAAGAGGCATGGTGCAGACCCCATTAGCCAAAGAATTTTGGCTGGAGGAGTCAAGAAGAGCCTATTTTTGCCATGGCTCTCACCTTCTGGAGCATCTTGCCCCCCTCAACCCAAGGTCAGATCCACTCCCACCCTCTTGGCCTTCTGAAAGTCCTTGAAAACATGGCTGGGTCAACTAGCTGGGTCCCAATGGGGGTGAGGCACTTTAGAGGTGGCTAATGGAATAGAGAACACACTTTGCTCCCTCTGTCTCTTCATCCTGCTTGGTTTTATTTTAATTGAATTTTAAATTTAAGATCCTCATTTAATGTTTTATAGTGCGTTTTATTCAATGTCTGTAAACCACTTTTGGTGAGATGGGCAGCATGCAAGTTTGATCAATAAAAAAATAAAATAAATAGCTACAGACCTCAGTCTAGATCTATACATGAATAGCAGCTGGTATTGCCCTGATTGGAAATTTTAAATTGTGCTCTAGAGAGTTTGAGCTTAGCTGAAAATTCATTCAGTTCTCTGTTTCTTTTTTCAGCATTTCAGTTGTGTTCAGAAACCGGTTTGGGCTATAAAATGATTCAGGAAATAATGTATATGTGTGGGTTCTACCTCCTTCCATCCAACCCAACCTGGAAATGGAAAGATATTTTCATTCTTATGTAATAGAGAATTGTTACTCTGCATTGTACATTGAAGTCTCAGAATGTTTAACAGTATTTATTCAAAGATAAATACAATTTTCTAAAACAAAATGCTTGAAACAGCAATACACAAGTTCATACATTTTAGTCGGCTTGTATCCCTTCCAAAATATTCCATGGAGTAATGAAGTCTGACTTTTTTTAGGGAAGTTGAAAGCACAAAAGAATAAGGTTGCACAGAATGTAGTTATAAACTTGGAATAAAGATTCATGCAAATAAGGACATTTATTTAAGCTAATCTGCACGGCTATTGTTTGGTTTGAAGCTGGCTGATCTGTAGAAATCACCCATTGTTCAGTTCTTACAGCTCTTCTTGTTCCAACCTCTATTCAGGTAATTTATATTGCTTGGAGAAATATTATTTTTATGCCAGTAGGTCCCAAAGATCTGCCTGGTATGATGGGTCTTTCTTAAGCTTGGTCTTTCTTAAACAAGCTTTATTTTATCTCAAGGGAATCATGGAGATTACTGTGTTACAATAGCTCTGCAGGTGCTCCAGGAATTGGAGTTCCAGGGAGGAAGAAGACATTGTGAGTTCCAGCTCAACAATCCTCTGCTCTTTAAATGCTTGGTGGAAAGTATAGTAAGTAATGGCATTTCACTGTGACAAACCTGTAAAAGCTACATTGCACAGATGGTCATGCTGTGTTCTGAGCCTACTGGTAGTGTGTGTTCAGTGCAAATCCCTACAAGCAGCAGTCTTAATGGTAAACTTGACTTATGAACAATGTTTAATTGTAATTGTCATTCACTTTATGTAATATTGCAAAAATAAAGTATGAAAGTTTCTGTAACTTCTTTTCTCTTTGACTTACATGTCAGGATATCCCTGTCTAATGTCTCTGAAATCTTTACAGAATTTGGATATTTTAATAGAATAAAAATCCAGTGTAGCAATACCAGCTAGAACATTATGTACCCGCTTGTATTATTATTAGCTTGAGATCTCTTTAATGTATCTTCTCTTTATTAACCTTTTCATCTGATGCATTTTGAGATCTAACTATATGGTGCATAAAGGTCAATGAAGATGTAAAAAACGGAATAAGTTATTTAAAGTTTGATAAGGAAATATGTGTGTGTGTGTGTGTGTGTGTAACTTTTTAAGGACTATCTTTTTCAACTCATGTAAATTTTATGCACAAAATTTCTTTTTAAAGAAGAAAAAGTGAAATGCTATTTATTGCTTCCATTCTTACTGAGATACCATATTATCTACCCCCTTAAAATTCTTACTCGATGGACTAATTCTCATATTGTAAGTATACTTGAAATAGCACTGTGATTGTGAGGCAACCTCTTATTATGCAGTGTTATAAAAACAATAGTCTCCCCCTACTAACATATAAAATATATATCATAATTAAACATCACTGTTATAAAGAGAAATACTCAGTGGACTATACAACTAAACTGTATAGCATCCTTCTATGAATAGATCATGGTAGTATTGTCTGAACATTGTGCATGAAATTCATAGAAAGAAACAAAGGCAACTGCCAAATATGTACCAACACCACTGAACATTAATTGTTTCATGACAAATGGGAACAATTCTGCTGGTTGTTGAGAGATACAACCAACATCTGAAAGATCTTAAGTTCCTCTCTAATGAATCAACAAGCTTTCTATCTTACTTAGAATCCCATTTAAATAAGGCTGTCACTAACATAAAATTGAAAATCTTTAAATGATGGGTTGAAAACTGGAAAAGGAATGAAATTAATGCCCTTCTTGATAATGTGACTTTAAACTCAGTGATGGGAAAGAATTCAAATTGGTAAATGTGTGAGAGTCGACAGGTTCTTTACGCCACGTTCAACCCTAAATAGAGACATATGTGAACATTTTTAGAAGACAGGGATCAGAAGGTAAAAGGTACATTGCTTTTATAGTTTTATAATATATAGTTTTATAGTTTGTACAGGAACAAAGAATCAGGATCATATGTTAAATTGCAGTTAAGAAAATTTATTGCTCAAGCCTATATACAAGAATCTAATCAACTGATGGTCAGCACTAAATTGGCACTAGATAAGAGTCAGCATAATTCAAGAGGGGCTGGAATTGGATCATTTGTGGATACGTAATGATTCTAGGATGAGTCCTCTCTTGACCCCACCCCCAGGCTCTGCCTCTTCTCCTACAAGTAACACATGTCAGTGCCACATGTCGACCCAATGTTCTTCTTTGCATGCATAATCTTTTAGCACTACATTTTATATTCCCTAAGAAAAACTAATGGAACTGTAAAGGAATTCAGTCTGTCAAATGCTACTATATGATAAGTGCACAATGATGGATTTTATCTATATGTGTTGCCTTTTCCTCTACTTATTTTTTTTCAGGTATCCAATCAGAACAATTCCAAAGTCATGGTTTTATAATTTTCTTATGGAGCAGCAATCAATTTCTATCAAAGGAAGCCTGCTTTGGAGAAGGTCTGAGAGAAATGAACCATTATATCTTCAGACTGTGCATATCAAATATTGCTATGATTGTTGAACCAAGGAATAAGCTTTTAGTCCAAAATGGGCAGAATAATGATTATATGTCTCACTTCATTATCCCAAATTTTCAAAGGGCTAAAATGAACCTTATTTTTAAGAAAAGAAAGTTGAGATTGAAGTTCTATCATTTTTTCTCTCTCATATGGAAGACTAAGTTCTGAACCTAAATAGGACAGAATGATTGAAATGATGCTGTGCTTTGTTCAATACCAAAGTATCCTTTTTAGTAATTTGCAAAATGAAGCAATATCCCACCAGTATTCACAAAATTTTTCAATTATCCAGAAGCAGATCTGCCAATTGGCCTTCCTGCCACACTTGTCAAGGTGGGGAGATATGGTTATATAAAGTTTTTCACTACATCAGATAGATGGATCTCCATGAGGTGAAATACTTCATTAAAATGGATCATCTAAAATCCACCTTTCTCTACTAGTTAGAATTATATGGATTTCTGTTAGAATGATATGGGGGTCTCCCCAGCAATCAGATCTAATGGACCTAGTCTGCCCACTATGATTATAGTATTATAATATATATAATACTCCTGCTTGGGTTGGGGGATTGGACTAGATGACCTATAAGGTCCCTTCAAGCTCTGATTATCTGTTATCTGTTATCTTATGCAAATCATCCTTTGTGATCTCCCCACCCCCAATATATCAGTGGTTTTTTTTTCAGATGCTCAAACAGACTGAAAAACTAATATTAATATTAGCTTGCCTTCTGGTAGGTGAAGGGTAGGAATGGAGAGTTTACATTATTTGGGTATTCAGTTTGCTTTCACTACCTCCCAACTAAAAAATTTTCTGATATTTCCTGAGCACTATGCAGCTCATTAAGACTACCGATGGTGTTTTTGTCAACATTTTCTTTAAAATAACAAAAATCTAAGAAAGAATACATTTTATCAAAAGGGCAAAGGTGACATTGGATGGCAATGTCTTTATAGCTTTCACTATCTAAAAAAAGGTAAATAGTGCACTTTAGCCCACAGATTAATTTTGATACACAACTGACACACTGACCTTTAAAAAGGCCTTTTCCAGACAGTTTTGACTTTTTAAATAAAAAAATAAGAAACTTGATCTAATCCTTTACTTTCTCACTTAAAAGCTACTGTCACAGTTTCTTCTATAACATGGCTTTCCTGCAATGTACTTTTTTTAGATTTAATAATTTCATTATTTATCACATTGTAAACTTTCTGTGATATTCTTTAAATCATCCAGAACAAAAAAAGGAAGAAAATAATGTAAAGTACTCACCACATAGCAAGGGACATGCTGTGTTTTGACATGAAGCAAGTATACCACATACTTTGCTACCACATGTGACCTAAGAAAACAGAAGCTTAATAAATTTTAATTGATTAATGATCGGTTCAGCTTTAATGAGAGAATACACCTAAGTGAGTAAAGCTAAGAATTAAAGACATGTAAAGAAAGTCCTGATGGAATCCTGACAGAAGTATTTGTTTCTGGTAAAGGTTGATTCAGGGGTACGATTCAAAAATCCCAGCAACCGGTTCACTGCCCAGTTGCTGGGTGGGCATGGCCATGGTGGGTGTGGCCTGCCAGAACTTCCAGGAGGGCTGTTTTTCACCTTCCCAAGGTCCAGAGGTTTCTCCCGGGCCTCTAGAAGGGCGAAAATGACCTCCCCAGGCTTTGGAGGCCCTCTGGAAGCCAGAAACAGGCCCGTTTCCAGAAGGCTTGTTTCTCCCCCTCACAGAGCCTCCATGTGGACCCTGCACTTACCTGCATTGAAAATGGGCCATGTGGAGACTCCTGGAAGGGGCAGGGTGGTCTGGGCTGGGCCAGCCGGTCAGTTGAAATACTGGTTCAGCGAACCAGATGAAAATGTAACATCCAGTTCATTCGAACCGGTCCGAACCAGTAGAATACCACTCCTGGGTTGATTGAAAAATAATGGCTTTTTATTCCATCTAGATCAGGGCTGTCAAACTCCTGACCCGTGGGCTGAATACGTCACACACTGGCCACACCCTTGCCTGGTTTAGCGAAGGGGGAAAAGTCCCAATATGTCATGTGGTGCCACCATGATGACATGAGTTTGACACCCCTGATCTAAATGGAGATTTAGTTTGTGTGTATTACTAAATATAATACTGAATTCTAACAATTATTCACTTTTGTTGATTTAATCGTTGCCTCAGATTACGCTGATTCTGTACATACCCATATTGTAGGCCTGAGATTTTATGAATATTACTCTACTTTGAATTCGATGACACTATTATAAAGAAAATGAAAGATTCTATAAAAATATAATCATAGCACAATGTTTCTTCAGTGTTATATGAACTTTAAATTTTATGAAAACAAAATTCCACATTTTCTGGATCAGATCATAACTTTGAAAAATATATTCATAAATGTGGTGTTATTTATTAAGGTCCAAGCAATTTTGTGGGAACTCTCAAATGACGCTGTAATTAATTCATTGTTCTTTGGCATTCAGTTTCAAAATATTAGAAGCAACATCAAAACACTGAAAATAGCATGCCTCTTGTAATCTAAGAAAACCTCCTACAAATTTGAGCAAAGGAACCATTCCATTGTACATGAAAAAAAATCACCTTTATGATGATGATGCATTTCCAAACATTAATTTTATTAACGTCAGAAAATTAACTTATAGTAAACTTCCTTAAAGAAAACAGCAGTGAAAAGTCAATGCAAACTTTTTTCTCTGAAACTTGTTTTAAATGGATAATGGGATGAAACCTTTACAAGACAGTAATTGTAAATATTTTATAAGTGACATATTGTTTCTTTGTTACTATTGTTGGAATTCCAATCAATTTTGGAAATGGTGTATGTATTTAGTAATGTATCATTACCCAAATCTTTTATCCAAAGTCCTTTATGATTATATCTTAATTTTCAAGTATGCAATTATTGTTTATCTCATTTATAGATCATTAAGCACATGCCATTTTATCAGAATGAGAAAAGATAAAAATGATATTATCTCAGAGATCCCACATGAAGTTAAACCAGACTGCTCATTGGAAGCTCTAATAATAAAGCTAAAGCTTAAATATTCTGTACACATAATGTGAGGGCAAGAGACATTGGAAAAGACCCTAATGTTTAGAAACATTGATGGTAATCAAAAAGGAAACTAACAGAAAGCAAGGTGGTGAGACAGCATTGCTCATTTAAGAGGACACATTTAAAAAACTTACAAGAAGCAGTTATAGATGGATCCCCCTGGTAAAAATATGTCCATACATCACAAGGAGTTGAAAGTTATTGAATGGCTGAAAAAAACAACAGTACAACAATGACTGACATAATGAGCCATGGCGGTGCAGTGGTCAGAGTGCAGTACTGCAGACTACTTTTGCTGACTGCCGGCTGCCTGCAATTTGGCAGTTCAAATCTCACCAGCCTTCTATCATTCTGAGATAGGTAAAATGAGGACCCAAATTGTTGGGGGCAATAGGCTTTCTCTGTAAACTGCTGTAAACTCTGTAAAGTGGTATGTAAGTCTAAGTACTATTGCTATTGCCATAATAGTACACATAAAACAAGAATCTTGTGTTTCTAAAATAATAAGATATATTATGTATATTATCAAATAGATGCATGATTCCTGCAGAATAGGGAGAGAGAAACAACAACAAAAAAAGCATTGCAGAAACATATCATAAAAAGTGGGGACACATCATTGCAGAGATGCATGACAAATACCTTATGCAGTAGCTGGCCAGCTATTTTAATGATCTATTCTTTATTATTTAGGGGAAATAGAATTCCATAGCCCCAAATGCTTGCAATCAGAATAAGAGTTGCGTAGGATCAAATCAATTCCTCATTCAATTGAGTATTCTCTTCTATAGGAAGAGCCAACTAACTGTTTCTGGAAAATCTATAGCAAAATATGAATGTAATCACCCTCTTCTTTCTGTTGCTTCAAGTAATCTCATTCAAGGCCGCATTGGAATTTATACTACAGGAAATGTAATATAATAATTCATTATACACAGGTATGCATAAAAATCATCTTTCAAAAATGTTGACAAATTGAGAACTACAGGCCCCTCTGAATATTAGGCAGGACAAAAATGTGATTGCAAAGTATAATACAGCAATCTGGAAAAAGCCATTTGGATTTTTTTTTCTATAATGAAAATATAATATAGATAACTCCAGTAGTCATTCTCATATGCATATATACTTTCCAAGCTAAACAGAAAGTCTTGGTTGTAAATTAGTATCTCCAGTCAGAGAAAGGGCCCAAGTTTTAGCATGACATGGAATACATTTACACAAGGAAGACTAATGTGCTAATTGAACCTACTTCTAAGACACCAGTGATGATCCATTACTTAATTACCTCCTGGCTGGTCTAGACTGTAATAAAATTTTAGGTAGAGTTTTCTTTTTTATGACTCTTCCTTTGATCTCGCTTTCATCAGTTAGTGAGAGAGTCTTCTCAATTACAGCTTCTGCTGAGATTTAATAGACCAAAGCTCTGAAAACTACAGTATTTATCTAATTCTGCTGGAATATTTTAAAAACAGGTGAAGTATGAATACATTATGAAAATGCTATCCATTTTTTATATTGTACCATGTCACATTCCTGTAAAGAAAAGTAAAAGAAGTACCCTGCTGTGTTCATTTCTTTGCATTATCTATCTCTGTTGTGTTTCTTTTATCTTTTATCCATTATCTGTCTCAGAAGTTTCTTTCAAACTTCTGTGAAGTTTCTTGTGTGTTGCTGGCAGATAGTGAATTAGAAAACATTTGTCCTCCATACTTTCCCCCCCCTGTCTGGCAACTTGTATTCTGCTGGAAATAAATTAGATCCTTTTTTTAAACTGTGCTTGTGACATGGAACAAGTCCATTATTATCACTTAGACACATAAATAAATTTAAAGAAGGGTATATCAATCCAGCATTCACATAATATATAATTATTATCCTAAGTTCATATTGACCAGAGAACAGAATGATTGATATATGCACCATATTATGCTCTACCCAACTAAATCCTGGATTAGAGCAGATGTTTTCAAACCGCTATTCAAACTTAGAGGGAAATGGTAAGAAAGAAATGTTTACTCTGATTCCATCCAAAAATAGAAACTGATAAACTTTTCTTATGGATCAATGCAAACCCACAAAACAAAGTTTCTACATTCTGAGGGAACAAAAAGACAGAGGCGCTTCCAGCAATTTGTTTCTTGGGATGATTTTCCTTGCATTTATGTGGGATCTTGTGATCTTCAAATATTTACATCATAGGAGAATTAGTAATTGAAATGACAGAGAAATGAAAACAATATTTCTGGTTTGTGTAGATAGTCTTAGCGTGCTATTTTTAATATGCTGCACACACCACATGTTAATACAAAGTATGAGGGCAACATTTACATTTTGGCCAGGGCAGCAATATATATTTCAGATGGTTAACGTAATTATGAATGCATTTACAGTTGTTTACAGCAGTGTTTTGTTTGTTCTCCTCTAGCAAATATTTTCTGAGAACTTAGTTTATAAACAAAAGTAGAATACATATGCTTTGTATTTAACAACAGAAAAGCAGAATTCATGTGCATTTAAAGATGTTTCTTGAAGTACAAAAATAGATTTTGCTGCTTATCACATCCATAACGCTCATGCAGCCATTCCAATAAACAGTTCCCTTTCTCTTTCTTCTTCTCTTTCCCTTCAGTGACAAGCTTCAAATCCATATAAAAACCCTCTTTCTGGTTCTCATTTTAGACATGTGATTAAGTTCTATAAAAAGCTAGCCTGTCATAAAATGGTTACTCTGGAAAATGTTGTGTCTTTTCTCACATTGCAACAAACTAACTAAAAGGTACTCTTGGACACTTTCTGCCAACAACAAGACCAAAAATATTGGGTGGGAATGCTCTGAATATTTATTTCATACCATTTCTTAGTAGTAGACATAATATTCACCTACAGAGATGGAAGAGTCCTGCATCAATGGACTCCATTTTATTTATCTATTCATTAAGTCTTCTCTCTTGCTAAATTCTCACTAACCTTAAGCAGTTTACAGGCTGTTATAACAAGAGTAACAAAACAGAAACAGCAATGATGTAAAATGATAACATATTCACAGGGCACAAAACATGATAAGAGCACGTAAAGCAGAGATGGGCAACACAGACAGCAAGTGATTTGTTCCTCCTCTCAAAGATCAAATCACTGAATGTGAATAGTAAAAGGGTTAAATGTTGCTCCTATGTGTTTTTAAAAAAATTCTCCTTCCAAGTTTGTCACTTTTTTGAGCTTTCTCCATGAAAAGGAGAGATTCTTCAACAATTTCTTCTCCCTTTCAGTGATGACAAGAGTACTGTAGGAAGTTAACCACCCACATCTCTCCTAGAAAAATGAAATATCCTAGGAAATATTAAAAAGGCAGAATATTTCCCCTAAAAAGAGTAGAAACTCAAGAGCAGAAACAGAAGCTCACCCCCACCTTTGTTAATGGGTGGGCCATTAAGGCCTGGGCCAGAATACTTTACATAACAAATATCTCCAGGTAAAACTATAGCAATTGCTCAAAAGCTCTTTCAGTGCATCATCATCCAGCAAGACTCAACCAAGCCTGGAACTCAGGACAGCCTACAGAGTAGCCTGCATGGCCCCATGGGAGTCTGACAACCAATCAGAATACAAGCTCCAATCAAATCCCAACAAAGGTTATAAAACCCAGGCACTCTCAGCGTATCAGCCCTTCTTGATCTTCTCTTTTCACCTTGGAGCATGTGATCATCCTTTTCACTTCGGAGCTCTAAGCCATGTGGTCCTGTCCACCATTAAACCATCTTTCCAAACAGCCTCCATGTTTCCAGTGTCTTTTTCCCCACTTGGAACTGAACCCAGAAGGATAATTCTTCCAACAGTACCATAAGTGAAAAAGAAATTTCCTCATGCTGTCTTTCCCTGGGACCAAAGCATGAAAAACCAGGGAGGCAATAAACGATTGGAGAGATGATTATATCATGAAGAAAAAAAAAGATATTCACTTATGCCACTCAGCCAACTTGAAACTAAGTGCCCAATCCATAAAAATACTTAATAAGAATAATAATACGCCATTATTGCTAAACTAAATTATATTTCATTAATTTAAGAGACAATGGGCAGTTAAAACACCAGAGAGCATCACTGCTCAGCCTTGTGTTCACATCACAAAAGTGCTCTTGAATTTTCTTTCTCTTGGGCATGAGAATCAATAAAAGCTACACGTTTTGAATTACATTGATTCCCTGACTGCAGTAATTAGTAATAGATTTCCTATTTAAAAAATATCTAGGAGAAAATCCCTGAAAAATACATGATATGCCTTTGGTAAAATTAGTATTACTATTGGCTCCCATTGCTTCATTTCTAAACGCTTATTGCCCCCATCCACTCCTTTTCTATATGTTCTTTCTGTAATTTTATTTTAAGAAATGAAATCACTCACAGGAAAAAAATCATCCATTGTAAAGACTCATTTAATATGAACTGTTTTTTCCCCCAATATAATTGAGCCAACAATTGAGTATTTCACCCTTTAGGAAGAAAGTTTTTCTTTTTTTTTTTCCATTGTCATGTTGACCTATTTCTGGTAATTTTCCTTTCTGACATGCCTTAACCTGGATGAAGTTGGCTTCTAGGTGGATATATTGGGAAATTTGGGAATATATATTTTCCTATGTTTTCAAATGATGTCCTGCTCTCAAGAGGCAATGCTTCTGTGGTCTTCCAGGTCTTGTGTTTATGAATGAGAAATAGCATTTATCTTTCACATTCTTACCATTGTTCTCTTTCTCCAGAGAAGGTGCTTTCACTCTGAATAAAGCCTGCCTATATTCTGTCTAGAAAAAAAACAGAAGAGAGGTAGAAGTGCTGCTGAGATTCCCAAAGCAGAACATTTAAAAAGAGCATATCAGAAAGGCCTAAAGAAACAGCAGCCACACAGCATGAGCTGCTTGCACAGTTGGCTGGATTGTGTATGAATTTAATGTTCCTACAGCAAACATCTGTCTTATTCATTTCTGTTATACAATGCCTTCCAAGCTAGTATGGATAATCTTTTGCACAATGAGACCTGTGTATCTTCTTTTGAAACCAAAATGGCAGCCTTAAGGCGTACAGCATGGCTATTATAATTCATAATTTATTACAACATCCCTTTTGTGAATGACCATTTGCTTCAGCGTTGATTTATTGAAGTGGAATGTTCTCCAAGAACGTTATCTCCCTTAATGATAGAAGCAATAGTCTTCAAGGTGCATCAAGGCTATCAATTTTATTTCAACAGACTGTAATAAGTCAGCTGTTTTTTCAGATAAGGAATAGACTTTGGCTGAATTTTGAAATTCTTTGGAATTGCGGATCCTACCATCTTTATTATAAAACTATAGTCATACTTACTATTTTTATCAGTTCCCAATATGAATGGTAGCTATTTTTTCCAAGGATCCAGTGTGGAAAGGAGGATAGCCGAATGAGCTTAGTGGTAGATAAGCTGCAGAATGAATTATTGCCAGATTGTTAGGGTTAGGGTTAGGGTTAGGGTTAGGGTTAGGGTTTATTATTAATTTATTCTTTTCTTTGATGTCCATCAGATTCTGATCCTACAGTATTATCACTACTTTAATGCAATAATAGCTGAGAGTCCTGAGTTTGTTCTGACCAGTGAAATCTTCCATTAATTTGAAGACATGAAGAAGTGTGGAAACTCTATCACACCATACATTAAATGATACACAGAGAGAGATATATATGCTTTTGGGGGAGGGGATTTGAATAATTATTCCAAGATAGAAATGTGTAAATGTTGCTCTTGTGAACTTTCTTCTCATGTGTTCATTGGAAGAGAGCTAGATACTATGAAATAATGTTCATTTGATTTGTTTGCCAGAGTTGTATACTTCTCCTCCAGAAACCCAAGACAAGATATTGGGTTTTCCTTATCTCATCTTATTCTCATAACAAGTAATTAAGTAGAAATATAGTGTGTGAGCTTCAGGGATCTCTGCAGTTCCTTTGGTTCTATTCCATCATGATATCACATTGGCTTAGGTTTCTGTAGCTCAAATGGAAATCTAATGGAAATTATCTTTCCCATGTATCAAATTCTTTAAAAGTGCAATTTACATACCACCAGATAAATAAAAAAAACAAGAACCTATTTTGTGATCTTAGTAGGTACGCTATATTTAGTTAAGAATGTCCTCTATCTGCCCCATTAGTAGTTGTCTGAATGATTGTAGACAGCATTCTTATTTATTTATTCGTGTATTTTATTAATTCAATTTATGTGGCTTCCCACCTAGCATGTGATTCTGGCTAGCTAACAATCCGTTAAAAACAGACATGGATTAAAACAACACATTGCATTCAGGGTGATTTATAATCCACAGAATCACTTCCTCAAATATAGGCTCACCTAGTATCCAAGGAAAGAATCAGGTATTCAATACTTTTTAAAAGGTTGTCTGGGTTTCATGAAGTATTTTATTCCATATGACAGGCATCATGATGCACCTTCTTGTTCCCATCAGATGACATCAGACTGATGTCATCAGTCCCACAATGATAGGAGAGACCTGGACTTGTATATCTGACAGATATTGTTGGAATAAAAGTAGGCTGGACAGATATGATCGGACACAGATAGTCCCACAGATAACTGAGCCTTGTGCCACAAAGAACTTTATACGTGATAATCAGCACTTTGAACTTCACCCAGAAAAAAACAATTACTAACAACCTCCCTTCCACTGAAGATCTGAATACTGCACGAGTCAAAAAGAGGGCTGTGAAAATATTTACAGACTCCTCACATCCTGAACATAAACTGTTTCAACTCCTTCCCTCAATGCTATAGAGCACTGCACACAGAACAACTAGACACAAGAACAGTTTTTTCCTAAATGCCATCACTCTGCTAAACAAATTATTCCCACAACACTGTCCAACTCTTTACTAAGTCTGCATTACTATCACTATTAATCTTCTCATCACTCCTGTCACCATCCCCTCCCACTCGTGACTGTATGACTGTAACTTTGTTGCTTGTATCCTTACGATTTATATTGACTTTTCCTAGTATGATTTGATTGCCTATTTGTACCCTATGGATATATTAAGTATTGTACCTTATGATTCTTGACGAATGTATCTTTGCTTTTTATGTGCACTCAGAGCATATGCATCAAGACAAATTCCTTGTGTGTCTAATCACACTTGGCCAATAAAAATTCATTCATTCAGAAGCCTGTGTAGTTTAAGAAACAGAAGTACTACAAGGGGCACCAAAGTATAACCATACCCACTGTGGACTTTGTGGACAATCCCATGGTGAGCACATTGCAATAATCCAAATGTAAAATGACCAAATGTGAGGTTGTAAATGGAGCCACCCAGTCTAAGAATAGGTGCAAAGCATAAGATGGATCTCTGCAAAGGTGTTGTCAATTGATCTTTGAGCAGGACAGAGTTTAGGTGAGCTCCCCCCATATTGTGCACTACGTCTGTCTAGGAGCTTGCTACCCATCCATTATCAAGGAAAGTTTCCAAATTTAAGACCCTTAGCCATTTTGTTTTGTTAGGGTTGAATCTGAACCTGTTTCAACTCCTCACAGACTCCATATACTGAGAAATAACCTGGTTAGCCCAGGGTAGAGATACATAATTGGGTATTACCAACATATCATGCCATTGCCATCTAATGACCCCACATGGCTTCAGGTGGATGTTAAACTAGACTGGAAAGATAGTACCTTCTTGCTGAATCCTGCAAATTGAGGCTTATGACAATGCCACTCCATTTTCCAACACTGATTAAAACTGAACTTGATGGAAGGAGGAGAACCATCACAACTCTCACTCCTATCCTTCTGATCCAGTCTAGAAGGCTATTTTGACTTATGTTTTTGAAAGCCATTGATAAATCAAGGAGGAGCAAGAACATCACAACAGTCTTCACTGATGTTCATTGTGTTCAGGTTCTCTTCTCTATCTAATTTGAAACATTTTGTTTAACCAGGCACACATTTGAATGACATTTATTTGCAAAAATTAGATAATAGCATCAATATAAATTGCATGCCACTATTAAATATCAGTTCATTATTATCAGAGAATTTTGATTGGCTGACTCTTGATTTATTTGCATATAAACAGTTATAAATACAATTTTTGGCCCATGATGAAGATAAAACTCTTTGTTTTAGTTCAGAGCAATATAGCATTTAGACTTTGACTAAGGTTTAAATTAAAGTGAGACATAATTATTATCAGAGCCAATTAGCATCTTTGCAATGTTGGTACAGAACGTGTGTTTACATCAAACAAGAACTTTAGCAAAGTAATTGGATGGGTAAGTCTTAGAATTAAGTATAATTAAGGAGACATGGCATATAAAACTATAGGGAGTTGTATTTTACATAAAGTGCTTTATTCTCAAATTTATCTTGTAGTTAATTAACTTTTTGTTTAGAAGTTACTTTTTTAACAAAATGAGGTAATTGTTTGATTTAGCAGACCTGATCTTAGCTTTTCACAAAAAAGAAAGAATTGTTAAGTAGATATCCAGTTGCTGAATTATATCTTCATAATAAACACAACAGATGTGGCCCTGTTTCAGGAATCTACAATATGGTGTCCAAGAATCTATTGCATCTATTGTAAATATTGCTTCCTTCAAGTTGCATAATATAATGATTTTAGACTCCTGATGTTGTTTACTGTTGATTGGGATGCACATGAAATTTACTAAACTGAATATGTTAACATTAACAAATTAATGTATTTCATGTTAAAATCAGTTGTCTATAAAATTCAGAAAATAAGTGTGCTTGATCCAGACTTTTTAAAAACTAAAATACAGTCAAAGTAAGACTTCAATTTGGAAGAAGACACTGAACTAATATTTCTCCATTTCTTTAAAAAAAAAAAGATTCCCATCTTTCTACTCACTAAGGAAAAAGAAATGGCATAGGAATGCAGTTTCCTACTATTATATTTAGCTGTGCTGTCTGTAGTTCCAAAAGGTAGGCAATGTGTGTGCATTTGTATATATGTTTGTGTATGTATATATATATATATATATATATATATATATATATATGGGGGGGAGAGAGAGAGAGAGAGAGACTGAGCATGTAGTATGTTCTAGAATTTAGAACCAGAATGTGTTAGAAAAACATATATGTAAATATCAAAGAAAATATGAGGCTAACATTTAACACATAGTTATTTGAGAATAAACTTTGTTGACTCTGATATGATTTCCTGAATAGGCATGCATAAGATTACACAACATGTCTGTTTCATTAAGAATAGCCACACTGAATGCACATACAGTATGTCTGCATTAATACAGCTTAGGGCAGTGGTGGCTAACCTTTTTGGGCTCCTGTGCCAAAAATTGTGCGCACGTACCAGCATCCAAAAAGCAATACACACAGGTACCCGACGCCCCCTGCAAATGTGCGTGCACCCCCCCTGTGCATGCCACACATCTTGGTGCATGCGTGCCTGATTCCCTCGCATGCCATGCATCACATGCACGTGAGACCCCCCATGCTCTGCGCCTCTCTGCTCATGCGCGTGCATCTCCCGTGCTCTCCGCCCCCCCCCACCTGCAAGCCAGATACCCGACAATCAGCTGTCGGGAGGGGGCACGCACATATGCACAGTGGGGCTCTTCTGGGTGACCTTTCACGTGCCAGCAGCACCCTTGCCATAGGTTCGCCATCACGGGCTTAGGGTGTGAGGATTTTACCCCTTCTCCATCCATCAATGACTGTAATTGAGGAACATTGTTATTCTGCACATTGTTTTATTTCAGTTTCTCAACAAGTCTAAATATTTTACCTGGATGACTTCAGTTTTAGGGAAACAGTTGGTGTTTGACAATAGTATAGTTACAATCCAAAAGTCACCAGGTTATGGAATCCAATGAAATCACTTCAACCACTGAGAGCAGAATTTGGGGAACAGAATGTGGACGGAGCTGCAATGAAATTTCTGTATGAACAACTTTGTCTATGCATACTCTATTGATATACATTCTTTTTTCTTTTTGTTACATTTTAAAGCAATGACATTTTAAAGCAACATGGAATGCAATAGTATAAAGGGAAGGGGTTTGAATGTTTCCCAAATACTTTCCAGATATTAATTTACTACATCAGTTCTTGGCATTCTTCTCTTGAAATAGTTAAGCTTCTAAAATCCATGTCACAATGTATTATGCAACTAACTTGGAAAGTACAGTGTTGTTTTGCTTAGATCAGCAGTGTCTAACCTTGACAACAGTATGGCTGGCTGAGGAATTCTGGGAGTTGAAGTTCACAGATCTTAAAGTCAGCAAGGTTGGACACCCCTGGCTTAGATCATTCAATACAGGAGAGCACAGATCTCTGATCTATACTTTTTCAGGGATGAAAGTATTCTTGGATGGCTCCAATACTGGAACTTCTTCTATGAATGTCCCAAAAAAGATGAAATAGACTGACTGAAACCACTGAATGTAACCATCCCTTTCTCTGTTTATTTCTACTGATAATGGTAGGACTTACTTTTGGTGTATATTTCTGCCTGGAAAAGTTTCCAGGTCTCTGAAGAATCTGAAAATGCTATAATGCAGTTCTACTGACAACTTACAAATCTGGCTAACTTCTGAAACCTAAATGAATGGTATATGAATCTAGCGAGAACATCACTTGCCTACTGCAATCATTTCACAGTCATAAAAATGATTTGATTGATGCCTTCAGTTTCCAGTTTGACTAAAACATACGAATGCATGGCAGGGGTGTACTACTTTTGCTTTTCAAAACAATGATTAGAATGCCTCTAGAAGGCACAACAATGTTCATCAACTACATCAAGAACAGAGTTATGAATTGTAAACCCCCCACTATTGGGTGGGGGTAAAACATGACATAGTAGCTAATATAAATATATAGCAATATACAGCCTTCTTTTGATGTTCCCCAAATGGATTGGTTTTACAGCAGTCTGCTGTCTAGAGATTTTGGGAATTGAAGCCTCCGGTACATTTATCAATCTAACTTACATATGGCTGACACAGTAGCCTTAAGCAGTGGTGATATCATTTGAGGGGGAAGAAATATAATTGGTATTCTTGTTGAGTACCAAATGTATATATGCTTGTATTCCCCTTTTTATTACAGAGGGCTCAGGCTTACATTGTTATGTATCAAGGAAATATACTGTATGTCACACACATTTTAATGTACGTATAATAACATCCCAGAATTATTGAGCTGAAAAAAGATACTTTGATTGGGTGACCCACCTCTCTAGGCAGTGTAGCCAGTGGTGGAATTCAAAAAATATTACTACTAGTTTTGTGGGCGTGGCTTGGTGAGCATGGGTATGGTGTGGCTTAGTGGGCATGGCTTAGTGGGCAGGGTAGGGGAAGGATACTGTAAATATCCATTCCCTCCCCACTCCTGGGGGAAGGATACTGCAAAATCCACATTCCCTCCCCACCCCACTAACCTGCTTTCCAGCTCCGTTCTCCTGTGCAGGGCAACAAAAGAAGACCCAGACAATCAGCTGGGACTCAGGAGGCAGATGGGGGTGGGGCCAGTCAGAGGTGGTATTTGCCGGTTCTCCAAACTACTCAAAATTTTCGCTACTGGTTCTCCAGAACTGGTCAGAACCTGCTGAATACCACCTCTGACTGTAACCATGTAAAAATATGGAATGCAATACCTTCAATAGATGACTATTTAGTCTCTGCTGTTAGGCACCCAGTGAAGAGAATGTGAAACTGTTCTTACCTGTAATCTAAGAGTTTGATCCTGTCCTGGACTTGGAGCCAGTGAAAAACAGGGGAGGTGTACTATGAATCATCCCCCTGATCTGATTCTAACTGGAGATTCAAGATTGTATAGTGTCAAGACTGAATTCCATTTTACATTTAAAAATTCAGGGAGACTATGGGTCAACACAGAGACCCAACTTTGAGATAACGTTTGAAGAAAGCTTCTTCCAAAGGGTTTTTCTTCAGAGAAAACACTAGATGAAAAAAGATGGTGTTAGACGTGCCTGAGGACTTTATCCTGCATCCTTTCCTGCAGACGGCTTCAAGGTGTTACTGTAATAAAATTTAAAATATTCGCTTTAGAACTCTCTGAAAGCAGTAATGATGAGGAAAGAAGAGCATAAGAGTGTCCAGGTTACCTAGCAAAGAATCCATTGTGTGCTGACTGGCTTCAGTGGGCTGCTGGCTGATTGGCATGGAAAGAAAGAGAGCTTTTTCTGAAAATGACTGGCCAGAATAACTAGTGCCAGAATGAGTCAGAAAAGGAGGGCAGATACATAAAACATCTGGAGCATGTGCTTCCCATAAGTGTTCTAAAAAGCAGAACTGGTTGAACTCATACTAGCTTTGGCTGGCTAAAGACTTACGTCAATGTCCAAAAGCTCATCTGTTCAGTCAACCACTTTAGCTTTGTCCACTTAAGAAAGAAAGTTGCATCATTGTATAAAAAGCCATAAGCATCAGGAAAAAATCCTTGGATGACTCACTTCTGTTTCCACAATATGATTAGATAGAAGCATCATTAATTTACTCTGTCAAAGAGCTACCAGGCTTAGAGAACAAATTTTGCCCTTTTATGTAGGACACTTTTGGTACTTGAAAAATGCTATCATCCCCTCCCCTTTGTCTTTTCTCAAGCTTAATTTACTTGGTTTCCTCAATCCTTGATGCCTTGGGTTTTTTGCATCTTTAGAGCTAAGAAGTGGTCAGATTACTCAAGATGCAGACTGAATACTACATAATATTACAGAACAATTACTTCCCAAGGTCCAGAAGCTCAATTTCTATTGATGAAGGATTAAGATGTTTTTGAAAGACACATTTAAGCTTCTCCCCCAGCAGGCTACATTGGAAACAACAGATTGGTTCACAAGAATACAGGAACTTCTGTTAAGGTTTTTTATTGTAAAAAGGTCATTCCAGTGGCTGTTGTGTATGAGAAGACAGATGTCAATGTCCAGGTTTTGTATCTCTTTATTTCTCCCATTTTTGCTATACAATGAGCTGGACAGCCCTCTCTTTGAGGCAGAAGACCAATTCCTTCTGTCTCTTGTTTTGATAGTAGTCACAACTAATATATGATTATGGTATGAAAGCTAACTCTCACACCTACTGTTAAAAGGCAGATGTTCCTTGACCTGTACTTATATTTTGCATAGTTTTCCTATATTAAGAAAGGTGCATTTGCTTTCTATGCATTAATTAATAGCTAATGAACTTAGTTCATATTGAATTTTATTGCTGCCTTTTGGATCATTAGCTATTCTAACCCATTAAATACCATCTGCATATTTTATAACTGTTCCCTTCCTCCCTTTACTGATTGATTAATGATTGTTATGTCCTAAATTACTTAAAGTGATTTACAAATAAACATGACTAAAATACATAAATCCTATTTAATAAAACGGCAACATAATCTAGAGTAATCTAGATTACTAGATTACTTTGAACACAATCTTTGAACACAAAGTCCAAAATCCAAGTGTTGGCATGACAATCCTTCCAAATTAAAAACTTGGTCAAATACCTTTTATCACTTTCCTAAACATGAGCATGAAGGACATACTTTTAAAAAAATGGAATAATCACAATATTTTTTTTGTACTTTGTAGGTTCCATATTTCCCATCCAGAAACAAATGTATCAGACAGGTTGATTTTATTTAGCAGAGATGGTCGCACAATCCTTGAGAGCCAAACTATGTAAGATTTGATAGGCTGGGCTGAGAATCCTCACCTGGCAGAGAGGGTGCATTCTGCACCAACTATAACTTGTAGATCAGGGATGTCAAACTTGATTTCATCAGGGTTGTGCTTCACCTCGGGGGTGGGGGGGGCATGGCCAACTCAACATCAGTCATGATGAACCCATTTTCAAGATGAAATAATTGAACTGCAAACTTCTTTTGTTTTTATATGTGAAAAGAAGAAACAGCTAATTAATTACATTAGCACATATGGGTCAACTTCTTACTGAACAACAACTCTGTGAAGATAATTGTTTTAGCAAGCTTCTACTGAACAAGTAATATGACTTTTTGTTAGGGTAAATAATTAAGGAGTGCAGCATAACCTGAAATTTTCAATTGTCAGCAGAAATCTATACATTAAAAAAAAATCTCCTGAGAAACAGTATCTCTGCTGATACTGCTGACATTACCTGAACCTTTTTTTTGCAGTCCTTTGCTAGGAGTGGAATTTATACATGTGTAATTTCAAAGAGCAGTACAACAACAACAAAAGTAATTTTGGGGGGTTAAATGCGTGAAGACTCTTGTAATAGATCAGCGTCAAGATCTGCCTTTGGAAAGTTTAAGAAAGGATATCTGCATTGACAGATTGATTGCTTGGTCCACTTCCAAGATTTATATGGTGAAATTTTACATGATCCAGACCAGTGGTGGGATTCAATTTTTTTTACTACCGGTTCTGTGGGCGTGGCTTGGTGGGCGTGGCAGGGGAAGGATACTGAAAAATCTCCAGTCAGAGGTGATATTGGCCGGTTCTCCGAACTACTCAAAATTTCCGCTGCCGGTTCTCCAGAACTGGTCAGAACCTGCTGAATACCAGCTCTGATCCAGACTCTATGAGAGATGAAATGGTTCCAGGACTTTTGTAGAAGGTGGAATGAATCAAAATCATTCATGCACTTGCTATTTGTCAATAGGCATTGTCATGTTTTCTCCTGTTTTAAAAGACCTCAAATTCTGACATAGCACACTAACATTCAAAATGTTTGTTCTGTTGTTGCTTTGGATATTGAACGGAGATCAAGTTTGTTCTTGGTCTTGAAAAGAAGTTAGCAAAGTAAAGCATTGGAGTGCCACCAATTAAGAGTAGAACTAAACTGAATCCTTCTATTCCTTCAGGACCAGAAATATTTGTCTGTATTATGCCTCTTCGGAAATGAGTCTTTACTTTGGAATTTAGCATTCTTTCTACTCCTATAGTTTAAACACAATAATCAAAATACTAAATTAATCTATACAAAATGGTAAAAATACAGATTTCCTGTTAGAAAAGTTCACTGATTTTTTTTATCCTACCTTTATTGTTTTTATAAATGACATATCTAATACTCCTTCCTCTTACTTTCCTTACAACAACCTTGTGAGGTGAGTTGCACTGAGAGAGAGTGTCTGGTTCAAAATTACCCAGCTGGCTTTCATGCCTGTCTCCTGATTTCCCGTCTGGTGCCTTAACCACTAGACCAAATTGGCTTTCTAAAATTGCCAAAACATTGTCAAAGTTCTATTTTTCCTAGTTAACATTGAATACAAATGCAAGATATAGCTAGGGTTAAACTTTTATATGGTTTTTTATTCTGCAGTCCACAGGAATGTTAATTTAATGGGATCAATCTCTGTGGATTAAAGATGCATATATTCTTCATGGCTGTCTCTAGTATTTGAAATCTATTTGAAGACATTAAGAATTGTAGACCTTTATTTGGCATGGGTATTGACTAGAAATATTATTAAGCAACATTTGAAGGAGAAATCTATACCTGGTCTAAAGCACAAGATTGTCAATATGTGTTGTTTATGAATGTTTGGATTTGACTTTTTTTCCCAACAATATACAGCATGGTTAAAATTTCAAAATATATGTTTTTTTCTCTTTTGTTTATAATATGATTTTCAGTCCCTTTTTAAATTGTTCTGCTCATTGATTTGGAGGATACATTACATTAAATTTCAAAAATATATTTGCCTGTGCATATGCTTTGCTTCTGTTAATTAGTTTGCATATATATATATTCTTGTTGTGGGTACTTTTCTGAGAAAATAGAAATTATTTAGGAAAAAAATACTAAACATAGTCAGTTTGGTCTAGTGGTTAAGACACAGGCTAGAAGGTGGGAGTTCCAGTTCTGCCTTAGCCACGAAAGCCAATTGGGTGACCTTGGGCCAGTCATTCTTTCTCAGTCCAATCCGCCTCACAGGGCTGTTGTTGTGGGAAAAATGGGAGAAAGAAGGTGCATTGGATATGTTTGCCACCTTGAGTTATTTGTAAAAAAATCATAAAGACCGGATACAAATAAATAAATAATAAGGACTTTGGAATTAAAAAAAATGGGACACTGTGTGATAATGGCAACTTTCAAAGGACTAACTGACTGCGAAGTATGAGTTTTATGAACAAATAGAATACACATTACTGATAGATTTCATTATTTTGTTTCTTCCTTTTAAATTCAAAATACTTTTTTCACATTTTGCCTTAAAAATTCACAAGGTAGTTGGTTTAACAATGCTGGTTGTTGTGACTGTATACATTATTTTATGCATGTCCTCCAAGGACACTTTTCTGTCAGGCTTCATATTTGCCCAAAGATGCCAGCTTGGTGTGGCATTTGTCCTCCTCAGCATTAAGGAGAATGACAGGATTTCTTGGGTGCTTCAGGAATCTATCAGGATTCAGCTTAGGACTTTCTGGATCAAGAGGCTCAGCAGTGCTGAAACTGACTTCCAATCCAGCATATTTTTCTTGGCTCAAATAAATTGACTGGTTTTCCAGTAATAAATCTGAATCTCAATCAAGGCAGGTGCTTGAAAGTGGAGCCATGTTCATAAAGATTTTTTGCTTTCCTTCTCAAAACTATACCCTCATGGCCAAACCTCTACTTCTGTTTATTGCAGATACTAGCCATGTGTCCAAACTGGCTGTGAACACCTACATGTTCCCTGCATACTATCATTATAAACTGTAAATTAATAATTTGCTCAAATACAACAGTCTGGGGAAGACAGTGGGTTGATATTAATGATCAGTGCTTTGTTAAAATGGCTGTAAAATGTTAATTTACTTTTTGGAACCATTTTTAAAATGCAGAAACTACTTGCAACACAGCAGGTTTCACAATGTAGCTGTACACAATTCAAAATAAATAAGTGTTACATCTTTTCTTTTTCCAATGAAGTTTGAAATTACGTACAATTTCTTCCACTGCAAGGAAAAAATAACAGCTGTTTTAGTGCTCTGTAGAATATCTATCATGTCTTTTTCTGGTGGTGTGAATGAAGAAAGTACAGGGAGGAAGGTTAGAGACTTGACATATCCCTTGAATAACTTTCCCTATTTATCTATGTGCTACTAAAACCTCTCCTTGATTGGACTAGACTGAAATAAAACTTTGAAACGATTACAATGGATTTTTCTATTTTTTCTATTATTTATTAATCTATATAGTACTTGACTCCCAATGAATCTTGGTGGTTTACATATTAAAAGCATTAAAAACAAGAGGGGGAAAAATCACAATGCACAAAAACCTAAAGATGACTACATTGGACAGGAACTAAAATAACAAAACTAGGAGCCTAAAGGGAGCATCAATAATCCTTGCCAAAGGCTGGGAGTAATGTTTTGTAGATAGAACTACAAAAGTTATGGTTAAATTATGAGAAATTATTTATTTATTTATTTATTATTTTTTGAACTTGTATGCCGCCCCATCTCCGAAGACTTGGAGCGGCTCACAACTAAAAACAGGAACAATAAATACTTAAAAAGAGATTAAACTAATTTTACAAGCCCAAAAATTACAAAAACTAAAATTTACAATAGTTAAAAATTAAGAAACCTATCCCCCCCCCAGGGAGGGGTCACAGCCCGGGTTGGTCAAACAACCAGGTCTTTAAATCATGGCGGAAGGTGTGGAGGTCAGGGGCCAGGTGGAGCCCCAAGGGCAGTTGGTTCCAGAGGTCAGGGGCCTTGACAGAATAGGCTCGTCGTCGGGGGACCGCCAGCCGGCATTGACCTGCCGACGGGACCCTGAGGAGTCCTTGCCTATGTGCTCACACAGGGTGGCCGGCACTCGATATCGGCAGAAGACGCTCCCTTAAGTATTGAGGACCCATGTCGTGTAGGACTTTGTATGTTAAAACCAGAACCTTGAATCTCACCCGGAGTGCAACCGGCAACCAATGCAGGCAGTGCAGAAGGGGGGTAACATGGGAGAATCGGGAAACTCCCATCACCACCCGCCACCGCATTTTGCACCAGCTGCAATCTCGGATGGTATGCAAGGGCAGTCCTAAATAGAGAGCGTTGCAGTAGTCGAGTCTAGAGGTAACAAGGGCGTGAGTGACTGTGCACAGGGCATCTCGGTCCAGAAATGGGCGAAGCTGATGAACAAGGCGGAGCTGGGCAAAGGCCTCCCTGGCAACGGCCCCCACCTGCTCCTCCAACCGGAGCCGTGCATCCAGGAGGACCCCCAGATTCCACGCCCTATCCACAGGGGGCAACACCTCTCCCCCTATGGCCAAAGATGGATATTCCTGGCTGGGCCGAGATGCCGGTATGCACAGCCACTCAGTCTTGGCTGGCTTGAGTCGAAGCATGTTCCCGCTCATCCAAATCCGTACCACATCCAAACACCGGGTCATCAGGGAGACGGCATCACTGATCTGGTTTGGGGTGGAGATGTACAGCTGGGTGTCATCTGCGTACTGATGGAATCTCACCCCAAAACCACGGATGATCTCACCCAGCGGCTTCATGTAGATGTTAAATAGAAGAGGGGAGAGGACCGATCCCTGAGGGACCCCACAAGAGAGCACCCTCGGGGTCGACCTCCACCCCCCCACCAACACCGATTGCGACTGCCCCGAGAGGTAGGAGGTGAACCACTGGAGAACAGTGCCCCCCACTCCCAACCCCCAGAGGCGCCGCAAAAGGATACCAAAGAGGACATCAAAAACAGATAAACTAAATTACCGTCTGAAATCATTCAAAACAGTGATCTTTTTGTATGAAGAGAAATGTGCAAGTATATAAGCATATGGAACACAATATCCAGATGTTCATTTGATTCAGCTTTTCTTTAGTGATATTAATTAACTTTGAGCAAACAAAATGGAATAGCAATTTAAAAAGGGCAGTGCAAAGGTCATAGATCCATAGTAACAATTTCAGAAATACAAAAATGCATTTATCATACTATTGACATTAAGCCATATATCAGTTCAGATATCCGATTACTTTTAACAAGATAACTCTGGATTTCTATAACTATTCTTCAGTTTCCAGTATTTAATCTCTTAGCAAAAGAATCCAGTCTGTCTTGTCTTTTCCTTAAATGATGACTCTGCTTCTATAAACTGAAGCAAAATTGAATGTTTCCTGCTGAGCGAGCAGAGACTGATTTAGAAAATGTAGGATTCAGTATTAGCAAATATGCAAAGGTTTGGGCAGCTGCTGAATGACTACATTTCTGCAGCACAGATTTGGGAATACAGAGTAGCATCAAGTTTCAAGGAAGAGAACTCATTCAGGTAGCAACGAATAAGGTCTAATATGAATTTGTCTATGGGAGTTACAGATAAAGGGGAGATGGACCAGACTGCCATGCATTCTATAGGACTTCTGTCTTGAATAGCTGCTGATTGAAAAGAAAAAAAATAAGAATTTCTCATTGCCCACAGATGGTGACTGAGTGATTACTTCTTGCTAAGATTATACATACAAGTCTTTGCAAGAAATTGAAGGTACTCAGTTTCCAGAAATGAGAATAAGTTAGCAGAAAGAACGAATAGATGTTTAGTAGCAGAATTCAGTTGACAATTCCAACAATTTTGCCTTCAGCCTAAACAACATATAACTTGTGTTGATTGTGTTATAAGAGCTGTGGTGGTGCAATGGTTAGAGTGCAGTACTGCAGGCTACTTCTGCTGACTGCCAGCTGCCTGCAATTTGGCAGGTTGAATCTCACCAGGCTCAAGGTTGACTTAGCCTTCCATCCTTCCACTGTTGGTAAAATGAGGATCGAGATTGTTGGGGGCAGTAGGGCCGACTCTGTAAACTGCTTAGAGAGGGCAGCAGAGCACTGTAAAGTCTAAATGCTCAGCTGCTACTGTTGTATACCTGAGAACTCAAGAAAGAAACAAGAAGAATTTTATTTTATTTTTTAAAATCTATTTATTTATTAAATTTATTCACTGCCCATTTCATAGTCATGCAATTCTGAGCATCCTACAAATTGATAAAATTATATTATGAAAGATTGAAAGAGTAAAACAATACATACAGTACAGTAGTGGGATTAAAAAAATACTACTGGTTCTATGGGCCTGGCTTGAAGGGTGTGGCTTGGCTTGGTGGGCATAGCAGGGGAAGGATACTGCAAAATCTCCATTCCCACTCCACCCTACTAACCTGCTTTCCAGCTCTGTTCTCCTATGCAGGGCAACAAAAGGAGAGAGACCCAGCCAATCATCTGGGACTTGGGAGGCAGAGAATAGATGGGGGTGAGGCCAGTTAGAGGTGCTATTTGCCAGTTCTCTGAATTACTCAAAAGTTCTGCTACTAGTTCTCCAGAGCTGGTCAGAACCTGTTGAATACCACGTCTGATATAGTACATTAAAATTAACAAAGAAAGAGCTAAGACAAATGCCTTTCTCCTACTATTGCCTTAAGAAACTTACCATATATTTGCAGCAAATGCAAGCTTGTAGCAGCAGTTGAGGAAAAACAGTAAGAGGATTGGAACAGTCACTGGCCATGTTTCAACTTGTTCAGATTTATTACACCAAATGGTAGAAGCATTATAACAAAAGCCAACCCCCACCCCCCAAAAAAAGCATCAGGCAAAGGAGCAAGCCCAGTGGATGAGAGAACCAGAAGTAATAACCTCTGCATTATGGGAACTCAGAAACCGACCTTGAGGCCTTTGTTCGATAAGCATGTTTCTGACTTTTGGAAAAGAAAAAGGAAATTATGTTGAAAAGAGGTAGGAAGAAGATTTCAGAAGAGCAACAAGATGTGAATGCTCCTACAAAACAGAGATGTCTTATAGAAGTTGGTAACTCACTATTACTACAGTGCGACCCATAAACAAATCCACAAGTTTGTGAAATATAGATTTGCAGATGTGACAGAGCATATTCAAAATCTTTTAGCCTTTTAAAAATGTTTTAAAAGGGAAAGAAGAATACTACAAATGCCTACAGGTTGTTCTCGCTTTACCATCATAAATGAGCTCAGAATTACAACCGTACATCATTACAGTCGGTCAAGGCATGGCATGCATGTGATTATAATTAATATTCTGATAATACACTTTTCCCAGTGGTCCCTAGGCAAACGCCACAGTTAAGTGAACCTACTCAAAACCAGCAAAACAACATAATACTCTTGGAGCTCTGCGACAGGTCATAAGGCTGACCTACCGAACAAGCTGTATTGCGACAGAAGGGGAGGTGTGTGTGTAACCATTAACTGTGACCAGAAGTGCTTTACAGCCTCCTTTACATTCTATGGCTGTCCTAGTCTTGGACCGATAGTAAATTGAGGTTCAAGATGCTGGTTTTAACATTCAAAGTCCTGCATGGCATGGGTCCAGGATATTTACGAGAACAACTCCTCCCAGCATCAAGTACCAACTGCCTTGTACGGGCACACAGACGGGGTCTCCTCAGGGTGCCGTCTGCGACTCAATGTCGCTTGGCGGGAACCCGGGGGAGGGCCTATTCTGTGGCGGCCCCCGCTCTATGGAATCTTCTTCCACTGGAGCTCCGGTTGGCTCCCAATCTCCGCACCTTCATACAATTAAAAACCTGGCTGTTTTACAATCTGGGCTATGTTGACTCTTGGGGTTTTCCTTTTAACTTGGGGTTTTAATTGCTTATTCGCATAACTTGTTTAATATAATTTTTAAGTAATATATTGTTGTACTGTATTTTAGTTGTGAGCCGCCCTGAGTCCTTTGGGAGAGGGGGCGGCATATAAGTCGAATAAATAAATAAATAAATAAATAAATAAATAAATAAATGGTCAGATTACATTTCCCAAGGACTAGTCAAAATGGGTTTGGCTGAAATATGGCAAGCTTGATCAAAGAGGACATCAAACTGTATCTGTGGGAACTGAAGAGAAAAATCTATAAGTGCTGAGATGAAGACACATTTTAGAAGGAAGAGCAAATAAAACATCATGACATGGTTTCTGAAAAAAACAACAACTCCTTCACCAATAGATGAGTAAATTCCAAAATATAGGAAGTAATATATCACTGTTTTGTCAATTGCTATTTCCAAGTTGGCATTTCACTTTAAGAAGGATGTGATGATCATAACACTACGACCTAAATAAAGCAATGGAAAGAACTGGAAATGCTGAATCCTGGGAAGAGAAGAAAAAAGTGAGAGGGTGTGATAACATTCCTAAATATCTGAGAGCAGAGGTGGTATTCAGCAGGTTCTGACCAGTTCTGGAGAACCAGTAGCAGAAATTTTAAGTAGTTCAGAGAACCGGCAAATATCACTTCTGACTGGAGATTTTACAGTATCCTTCCCCTGCCACACCCACCAAACCACGCCCACAGAACCTGTTAAGTTTGCATAGAGAGACGAGACACAGAGTGCTTCAGCTCTTATTTATTGTGACCAGCTCAGAACGAACCCGAATGGCTCAGCCGTGGCAGCTATTTATAGCTGGCTGCCGCGGCTGCCAGCCAATCAGAGTGCAGGGTTTTCCTGCACTTTTACAACCAATGATTTCAAACACTTTACAACAACAACCAATCATTTTAAACTCTGCATACATAACAGAACCAGTAGTAAAAAAATTTGAATCCCACCACTCTCTGAGAGGCTTTCATTCAAATGGTCTAGTCTGATTTCCATTGTTCCAAAGATACAGCATTCCCCCAATGGAGGAATGGTTGGTGGAAGTTGATGGAATTTACTCATGATTAAATTGACTTCTTTGGTTTACATTTATTGCTGACTGGAAACTCCTTATGGATTTTTCACATGAAGCAGGAAAAAATGGTTTATGATTAACAGCTCTGATGATTAGGAAGGATTGTTCTGTCCTCGCTACATGTTACTCTATGTGCAGCTTGACATGTAACTAAACCCACCTACCCTCTAATAAAACAGACCATGTGCACAGATCTGGATGCTATATTAAAGGAAGAGAATGGGTGAAACTGGGAAAGATAGAAATACATACAGTAAGAACCCAATACAAAATAAGCAATGTTGAGTTGCTGGTGAGCATAACAATTAACAAATGCAGATACATCTAAATCTCAGCAGTGATGCTGTGTGTATGGGGTGTGGATTTTTGTCCTCAGATGAACATGTCATGGATTAAGCTGGATTCTTCCTGGTTCTTGTTTCCTCATGATTTATATAATATGATTTTAGGAATCATTCCACATTATTCCTAAAATCATGTTATAGCTGTAGAAATTATATTTGTCAGCCCTCCCTAAAGTAGGTGTGTGTGTGTGTGTGTGTGTGTATAGAGTAGCCAAACTTCCTTTTTTAGACCAGCAAGATTTTCAAACCAAATATCCATAGTTAAATTTATGAGAGCACTGACCTTAGAGTTGTTAACATGCAGTACTTCTAACAGCTGTCCTTGAAAGCAAGAATCACCCTAATTTTTAATACTCTGTCCTTGTGAGAAAGGGACAAATGAAAATAAAATCTTATATTGTTGCATTACCCATTTTATAAAAATATATGGCTAGGTTTATATCCCCTTCTTAACTGAAATTCTGAATCATTCAGATTTATTTTATGTGTAGTTGTTGTTAGCAGACCAATATGATTCTGTTTCATTGAAGCTGGCCAAAGTTTGTTTCATTATTTGTTTAAAATCATGTCCCTTATTTAATTATTTTTAAAACTTTTATTAGTTTTAATTTCTAACTTTTTAAAATCAAATTCTGACCATTCCCCATAATAAAGTGATTGACTAGTGGACTGTGATTGACAAGTGATTGACTAATAAAAGCAACTACTCAGAGAGGTCGTGAGTTCTCTATTTTAGGGTTGATGAAGAGCTATCTGTCAAGTAGCTTTTAATTTTAATTTCTGCAGTAGACAAGAGTTGGATTCATGGGCTTAGGTAATGTTTTCTACCTATTGAATTCCTGCAGTATCTGAACATTCAGAAATGCAGAAATGGTACTGAACTGATTCTAGGATTGCTGTGGGATAATGACTGCTAAGAGTTCATATGGGAGAAAATGTCATGAATATATGCTTGCTCTTTCCCACTATTCTCTATTTTTGTTGTTTTGGAAAATATACAGTAGAAGAACTAGTATTTATGCTGATGCAAACCAGAGTATGATCATGGCCAGTTTAACTTGCTTATTGGAGTTTTTCTTTGTTAAAAACATCTTTGTCTTCTTCCTAAGACTTTGTTAAGAATTTTTTTTCCTCCTATAATCCTTAGCCAGCTTTAGTTAATACTTTGGCAGCTGCTGTTCAAAACATCAGATTTTAAATATATTTGTGTTTTTTTTATCCCTGGTGTATTTATTGCATTTAATATGCTCAAACTTTACCATTCCTGCACCTGGCAGATGGTTTTTTAAAAAATCAAGTTGATTATGTGTACAATAAATATGAGTTGAAGGTACTAACTCACCTGGGAATAAGTAGCTTTTGCTGATCATTTATATAGAATATAAAAACCTTCTAAAAATCACATATAAAAGATTTCTAAAAATCACATTTTATTGTCAAGAGAAAAAGAAGCAACAAACTGGTAAGATTTCTCCCCCCAAGGAAATAGTGGCCATCTTAAAAGAAGAAGAAAACCTTATGTGGAATTATTCTCAGCAGTAAAACAAGTGACTTTTATGTCCTCCAAAGGAAAGAATTCTGATACATTGTCAGTTGAAAGAGTTTTTGTAATGCAATTCTTGATTTAATGTCTCCACCTGATCAACATTTTTTGCACAAGAATTATCAGAGTTGTAGAGGACCAGTGAAAAGAAGACACTTTTGAGTAAAATGCAATATGTCATTTTATGATATACTTTGGAAGAAAACCATCTATTCTAGCACTGTGTGTTCTCTAAAGTAAAACGTATCTGATACAAAAAAAGTGAAGGGGAAGGAGATATTGTACTCAATTTGCTATCTTGAAGTGCAGACCATAGAAATAAAATTTACTGCTGTCTTGAATCATGTAGTGTGTGTGTGTGTGTGTGTGTGTGTGTGTGGTGCTATTTCATTCCAACATCAGTATTTCAGCTACTTGGGGTACTGTGGGATGAATTGTAATGTTTTGATGGGAATTTGATTATCATTGCAAGTTAAAATTACTCTTCTCTCTCCCTTATTTTGTGGCATTGACATCAGAAAGTGCTACTTTCTAATTTTTGCATTAAATAACACTGCCTTCCCAGAAGGAGCAAAACAAGATACTGTTGATCATTTGTTAACAGTTCTATTCAGAACTGAAGATTTTTCTAAGTTTGGAGAACACTTGCTGTTAAAACAACAAAACCCCAAAGCAAAACAAAACCCAAACAAAGCAAAATTAGTTTTTGCATCTAATACTTCATTGCTAGCAAAAATCTTGTCTTCCCTGTTTCTTGAGTTATAGATATTGGATATGTGTGTGAGGTAGAATGGTTGTGACAAAGTAGAGGTAGTCCTTGACTTATGACCAAAATTTGTGTTGCTAAGTGAGATGGTTTTTAAGTACGTTTTGTGACTTTCTTTGCCACAGATGTTAAATAAATCACTGCAGTTAGGTTAGTAACACAGTCATTAAGGGAATCTGTCTTCCCCATTAATGTTCCTTGTCAGAAGGCTGAAAAAGATAATCACATGACTCTGAGACACTGTAACCATCATAAATATGAACTGGTTGCCAAGCACCTGAATTTTGATCATGTGACCATGGGGAGGTAGCAATGGTTGTGAGTGTGAAAAACTTTTTTCAGTGTGTTGTAATTTTGAATGCTCACTTAAAGAAACTATTGTAACTGTTATGAGCCATGGTGGTGCAGTAGTTAGAATGCAGTATTGCAGGCTAACTCACTGTTCACTGCCAGCAGTTCAATTGTGATGACCCAGGGCATGGCACAAAAATAACAAAGACACAAAAGTAGAATAAATTCCCTTTAATGCCTCCAACTTGGCCCCCAATGTCCAATTATCCTTGGCTGGAGATCAAAGTCTTCAAAAACAGTCTACGAAAGAAAGAAATGCAGTCTGAACCCAAAGTAAAGATAATTAGAAATTTAAAAAAAATAACACAAACCACACTGAAGTAATTAACACGGCAGGCCAGGATGATAAATTGCAGACTTCCAAAGGATAACGCAGCACCCACAGTTGGGAGGATGCCAAAACCCAGATAAGCCTCAACAAAGATAATGCATGCTTTGCTTCCAGCAAGGAACTATGTGCAAACGCCCCACTTAGATCCTGTTCTCCCAGTTGCAACTAATGAAAGGGATCAGAGTCTTCTTCTCTCCTGTAAGCCACGTTGCTCCCTTCTCCGTTCCTCCCTGCATGCCCTAGGATGAAGAGGAGATGTCCCTGGGTCTTCCTCTGAATGCCCAGCCGGACTGTGCCCTTCTCCCATTTCTTCCACAGCCACTGGAGCCACATTCACACTCCCTGTCAGCTGCTCAATCTCCCCCTCAGAATCAGACTCCAACAAAGGTATGACATCGATTTTGACCTGCTCAAGGTTGACACAGCCTTCCATTCTTGTTGGTAAAATGAGGACCCAGATTGTTGGGGGCAATATACTAACTCTGTAAAATGCTTAGAGAAGGCTGTAAAGCACTGTGAAGCAGTATATCAATTAAAGTGCTGTTGCTATTGCTCTGTATGAAAATTCACCTGGAGCATCTCAGAATCTGGTTTTGCAGAGATGACTATGTATATGGGTATATGTATGTGAACACAGCCTTGTAGTAGACAGTGAAATATGAAAGGTGAGAAAGATTATAGTTTTGTTTTTCACTCAATTGAAACATCATTTAATACAATTGGTGGGCTATTGTGGATTGAGGGATGGTATGATTAATAAACAGCAGGAAGCAGCATCTAGCTAAGTGAAGTTAATCCTAGAAGCTAAGCACCTGGATGAGGAACCAACTAAAAATTCTAGGATTATTGGTTAGATAGAGAAGTCAAACAAACAATCCAGAGGAAAGCTTTTGTTGTTGTTGCCCAAAAACTGTATGGATAGAATAATTATGAGTTAAGCTTAGCTTCAGGATATCTTTATCCTTTTATTATTATTTAAAATAGATTAGTGAGTACCTTGAGACAGCTGTTTACAACTTTTAAAAATGCTTGAGGTTTTGGCAAAGAGGTAGTTGGGGGTCAGGTTTCCCACCCAGTGAAACTTCACTTGTTTGACTCAGTGAAAATTCCTTGTGAATTTATTTAATGTTTTCTGCAATTAAGAGAAACTGTTGACAGCTTATGTTATTGCAAAGCATAATTTTACTGAAATGCGCGATAGATTGTGAGACTTTTGTGATTGTCTAGCATAATTGTCAAGACAAAATCTTCAGTCTGATAGACAGCCTTTTTGGGAACATCTTAATATACGCAGTGTGGAGTCCAGTTTTCACTACAACACAATCATTCAGGGGAAATATCCTTGGTGATCTAATTGAACTCATCTTCAATATTACAGGTATTAAGCAAGTCTGTGTCTTCACCCCATTATTATTCAACTTTTATATTAACAATATTGTTGAGATACTAGTAGGCCAGATTTCTAACCTCCTTCTCTTGCCCACTGTTTGATTTCTACATATTTTCCTTTATGCTGCTAATGCAACCATAACCAAAATAAACCTCCAAACTTTCTTACTTTCTTTCTTTCTCTCTGTCTCTGTCTCTGTCTCTGTCTCTGTCTCTGTCTCTCTCTCTCTCTCTCTCTCTCTTTCTTTCTTTCTTTCTTTCTTTCTTTATTTCTTTCTTTCTTTCTTTCTTTCTCAGTATCGCTTTATTGCTCTAGAAGGCATTTTGAAATAAATTACTTTAAGACTTTTTTTGGGTATTTTTAGGAAATACAGACTCATGAGTCAATGATTGACAGTATGGTCATCAAGCAGGAGACAGCCAATTTGGCCTTAGTAGTTAAGGTACAGGTTAGAAACCTGGAGACTCTGAGTTCCAGTCCTGCCCTAGGTATAAAAGCTGGCTGAATAATTTTGGGTCAGTCACTCTTTCTCAATCCATGACATCAGGTTCAGGTGAAAAGCTAATTAGTCCATTCCTGTTGGATTTGAATCAATACTTTATTGGATGATCCAAAAAACCTGACTCAGTTGATCTGAAAAAAGCAAAAACTGCACTTTTGGCAAACTTGTAGGAAGGAACATTCCTCCAGCAAGTAAAAACCTTAAAATATCTTGGTGTTTCAATATTCTATCTGTGGATCTATTCAAAGAAAAGGAAAAAATAAGATATTTTATGTTTCTGTGAAACAAAGAAAAGGGGGAAGCATCTAGTAAATCTTAATGAAGGTGGTCTGATCTGGTGGAATAGAGCTGAATGTAAGCAAAAAAGTAAAGTCGTAGGTTTAATTCTGAATGAAAGGGCTAAAATATGTCAGAAGTGTGAATTGATGTCATCTAGGCTACTGTTGCTTTGTATGAAATTAGAAATCTATAGGCTGGTGATAGTTGCACATTAACACTTTTGTGAATGGTGCTAATGAAAGAATCAAGGGTGAATTTAGAGAAAACATATGAAAGTGAATGAAGATAACACAAATGGATGGTGGGAACAAAATAGGAAAAGTATAGAAATGTATCTCAAATATATGATTAAAATATAAGTCTATTCACATACATGGCAAAGAAGTGACTCTTAATGTCAAAGCATTAAAGATACATTAAGCTATTTTTATTTAAATAGTGTAATGTAAATTAAGACCCTTTCTCTAACCATACCAATACCAAAGATTTGACAGGTTGTTTATATGTGAAAAAAACAGGAAGTGAAATTTCATTATAGCCTGCCACATTTGCTGCCAAATGAAGTTCACCTGAGTAGGATAAGAAGTGTTGAAACATCACCCTTGCACAGAAAATCTAAAATGAAATTAGTCAATTAAGTATTTGGGTTATTATACTGTGAAATAGATAGTTTGATTCACCTGGCAGCATATTGTTGGTGTGTGGTGACGTCAGCAGTCACTTTGTATGTTAGTTGGTCAAGATAAGCATTTTTATATCATGTTTATATTGTATTTTTTAAATTTTTGTTAGCCATCAACAGTTTAATTAATGAGATGGCTGCCATATAAATTTATACATATAAATAAACTGCATTATCCATGTGTTGCTTCTTCAGTCGCTTGGCAGAAATCAACTCTTCATCTGCATGAACTTCTATCATAATTTGATATTACTTACAAATCAGCTGTCTCCTTGCTCATCCTTGACTTCAAATCACTTATGAAAGTTAATGTATTTAATGCTAATAATAGACTATAAAATATAATCAGCCATTTCTCATTTTCAGACTCTTAGGTACATGACCTTATAGAGATATAAAAACTATGGCTTTGAAATGCCAATATTCAGCAAGGTCATTCCATAGAACTTCAGAGGGATACAACAAGTCCATGACTTTATATTCATTAAGTGGATGTGCAGAAACATATGGAGGCTCTCAACACAACCTTCCATTATCAACAGCTGTTAACATTGGTCAAGTTATTTGCAAATTGCTTAGAACATTCAGTTCCTGCCAAGGACAATCTGGTCCTCATTTGCTTCCCTATCCAAGCAATTGGACATTTTGCTGCCAGTTGTCCATATCCTAAAGATAGATGATACACAATCCTAGCTAGTGAGACAATATCCCAACACCTGATTTTCACGCAAACATGTTTGAGATCAAAATCTAGTCTAGTTTTTGAATGCTAAACCTGATACAGTTTATGACTATTCATTTGTGGAACATGGCACTGGCAAAGGAAAAGAAAAGATCTTTTAGCTTCCTAGAAACATTTTTGGTGTTGATTTGTTAAAGGCTGGTCACTGTTTGGTTCTTTGTGTTTTATCCTGAAGCTCAACACTTCCCAAAAGTTACTGGCCATGTAAGCCTACAACAGGACATTGTGTATGTCAGAAGGTATTAGTAATACTTGGAGCCTCCTTAAAAATATAAAATTTAGAGGCCATGGGTCAGCCTATACCAAGATTATTCCAAGTTGTTATAAAATGCTACACTCCTACAGTTTACATCTCCTTTGTAACTCTTACATATCATTTCAGAGGGTATCTAACTTGTATGGTCACTGAGTCCCCTCTGCAAGTTTTTGATGGTGAGCAGTTGTGCATGCCAATAAAAATAGTTTGTGGCATTTATCTCCTATCTATCTAATCAGGTTTGATTTCTAACTGAAGGTCACTTTTGCCCCATAACTGCCAGGCAGTAAAATATATTTCCATTATCATTGAATGACTACAACTATTATATAGCACAGCTGAAATTAAGCACCTTCAATAGAAGTGTGAGATATAGCAGCTCTGGTCTGGATTTGTCACAGTTCCCTATATAAGTTAAACAAAATAACTATTGGTGGTGAGACACTCTGGCACCTGTGAGGAGATATAATGGAATTTGCAATGACAGATATGTTGCTCAATCAAATTGAGAACCATCGGCCAACAGGTACATAGCAATAACAAACTCAAGGAAGGCAATTAAGTGTACAGCTTCATATAAATTGCTTGTGGCTTAGATCCAACAGGTATTTCTACTTATTTGTGGCAAAGTAATTCCTTCCTCCCTGAACGATCCAGAAAATTGTTGTCAAGAGTTTTTGGGAAATGTTTCTGAAACGGGTTTACAGAAGACTGAAAAGGAGAACTATCTTTCTTCCATCAGACTAGCTGACTCATCCAAATATTAACTAGGTCTGAAGAAGTAATATTCTTTGATATGACATGAATCTAATTTTTAATAAAACATATTTGTGCAGTATTCAATCTATCTATCTATTTAATATTATTTATAGATAGTTAGATGTATAGATGTATATAGATCTATATCTATATAGATATAGATATAGATATTTGTTTTCATAGATTTTCATGGGTACGGGTATGCAGGTCTTGGTGTGTTCAGGTCTTTTCCCGTGTTTAAGATTGAGAGTATCTTGGTGACGTTTCGACGAGGTCCCACTTGCCATCTTCAGGCTGGTGCTTTCGGCTTCGTGCTTATGTGAGCAAAGTGTAATCGGAGCTGCCGTCTCTCTATAAATACTGGTGGGGAGGTGTGGTGTGCTAGCTCTGTTATAAGAGGGTTGGTTGGCTGTGTTGTTACTTCTTGATTGGCTGATGGAGTTGATGTTTGCAGATTGGTTGGCTTTTTTGTAAGAACCTGTGTGGCTGAGGTACTGACTGTGTGTCTCTCAGCCTTTTGTGTTGTAACGACCTGGGTAATGGGCTGTGTGATGACCTTCTTAGTTCTACTGTTGTGACATCCTGAGTCTTGTGCTGTAATCTCCTGGGTCGTTGGCTGTGTTGTAACATCCTGAGGTTTTGTGGTGTAACCTCCTGAGTTCCGTGATGTGATATCCTCAGCGGATGGCTGTGATGTAAGGTTCTGGGCTTTGGTTTGGCTCCATGTTTGAGGTCTGGCTATGTGTTCATGGCGTGTGTCAGTTTGCTTAGTTTGGGGGTCAGAGGGTGTAGCAGCTGGTGATGCAGCCGTGGTCTGGTTTCTGGACGGTGGTTGTCTTTTGTCTATGGGATGTGTTTGGGGTTGAGTCTGGTAGGGGAGATTGGTGGCGGTGTCATGTGTTGTTTTGAGTCTGGTGTTGGTTTTCGTGGCTGGGACTTGTTTGTTGATTAGGGCTAGTTTCCAGATGTCTGGTAGGTGGGAGGTATTGCCCCGTTTATTCATGTTATGGGGGTGTTTCTCTATTTCGATGGCTTCCCTAATTATTCTCTTGTTGAAGTGTTCAGTGTTGGAGATTAATTTGGTTCTCTCAAAATCAATTTCATGTCCTGTGGCTTTAAGGTGCTGGAAAAGGGAGGAAGTATTTTCTTCTTTTCTGACTGCGTTCTTGTGTTCTGCAATGTGTGCATTTATTCTCTTGTTGGTTTGTCCAATGTATGTGGCTGGGCAATTTTTGCATGGTATTTCATAAACTCCTTGGTTTTCCAGCTGGATCTTGTCCTTGGGGTTTCTTAAGATGTTGGCTGTTCAAAAGCAATTGGACTCTATATATGTGTGTATATATGTAGAAACACACACACACACACTTCTTATCCAAGAATCTTCTTTAGTTCTGACTGAGTGGTGGGGAATGGAAGGATTTATATTCTGACTTTCTGAACAGTATATTTTTTCATGGCTTTACAATTCTGTTATGTCAATCTTGATTCCCCATAGTCCACTTGTCAAAACATTTTGGTTCCATGTTCTTTCTCTCTCCTTCATCTGTTGAGATGGTGAGTTGTATTCCTTATAGCACCTGCTTTGGTACAACAGGGTTCCTGTTATTGCAAAACTTTATGTGATAATATTGATATTTTGTTTTACATACAATGCATTGAATTACATATCATTTCTCTCTCCTATCTCTCTCTCTCTCTCTCTCTCTCTCTCTCTCTATCTATCATCTATAGCTGCCTGCCCCCCCTCTATTTATCATCTATTTCTGCCTGTTTGCCTGCCAGACAGTCACTTAATAGTAACTTAATTTTTGAATTATATGACTAGGAAGGAGGGGGGCTTATAATAGAGCATTCATAGCAATTCATTTTGAATTTGTTTTCTATGCAAACCCCAGGCTTATCAAGTCATTTTCAAACTTAATCTTTCATTTGCAGCTTTCTCACGCTCCACCATTGTGTTCAGTTTTCAAAGAGTTATGAATAAACAGAAAGAATGTTAATTCCCTTGATATAATTTCTTTTCAAATTTTCAATAAGTTGGACATAATACAAATAAGTAAGAAAGAAAGGGGATAAGAAAATGGAGGAAGGAGAAAAAGTCAGAAGGTCCAGGCTATCTCAAGAAGGAGACAGGGTTTTCAACATTCAGAATTAATTTCATATAAAAAGTAATCTTCTGACAAACCAATTAAAGATGCGCTAATTCAGTTATGATTGAATCATATTTTTATATCTCTATAGTATCTTACTTGTAATTAGTACAATGGGGCTCTTTCTTTTGTACCCTCAGTATTTTTTCAAGGAAGCTATTTCATGTTCTAATTAAGGATGCAATCAAAACTCCTGAAACCCTCTTATTGAATTAATTTCTCCATTACTTATGGAGTAAGTAGTAGCCTCTTCAATCATTTTAGATGACAATGTTTAAATGTAATCCAGCATTTTAGAAACAGTACTTAAAACCTATGGAGGTAGATGTCAAATGGAGTCCTTGGTGCTCTTTGAACCTTATTGTCCATTTGCAGATGTTGTATTACCTAATTAGATAATATTGTCAGTGCTAATGAGTGTGGAGTCCCGTCCCATCCCCCTTTATATATGGTAAGTTTGATCTGCCAATGATGGTGGGAAGTGGTTTTCTCCTTGGTTATTCTAGATTAGGATGTTGTTTTATGCTTTATTATTTGTCTGAGGCTAATCCCTGCTTATCTGGGTATAAGCTACTTTTGGACAGGATATATCTCTTTTGGTTTCCTTCTTAGCTTTTTTTTTTACTGTTTCTTTTGAATGGTGTGTAAATTTGGTTTTCTCTATGTATCTAGTTTATGCCTATTGATGGCTGATTTGTCTGAATTTCAGCTTTATTTTAGTAAAAAGTGAAAGATTTATACAATCTGAAGAGAAACTGAAGTATAGAATTTCAGCATTTTTGTGTCTTTTTAGCTGACAGTATGCTTTTTAAAATAAATTATGAATTTCTCTACCAGATATTTTTTTTAAAAAAAATCCAAAATATTGTCATAAATGATCAGTAATTTAGTTTCAAATTGCTGTTTTGATTCCAAAAGCAACTAATATTTTTCTTCTGGGTAATAAAGCCCTCCAAATCATAATACTTGACTTTATTTAACTCAGTAGTCACAAGCAAACTTATTGTTTTGGATCACTAATTTATACAATCACAGAGTAATATTAATCTGATATTGTGTTCTGCTAAATTCAATATTATATCAAATTGCATACAGCCACAGAACAACCAAATCTGAATTACTCATTAAGTATATCATTAATTCAAGTGTTACAATTTATCAGGAAAAGAAAGAGAATTTAAGAAAGGCATATATAATTCCTTGATTCTTCCATACTGCCTTGAACTTACTAAAGATGTCCATATTTATCCACAAAATAGGGCAGTGAGGAAAAAAATAGCACATTTGATGAACAGGAAGGAAAGATCGGGGATGGGAATGTGGTCATAGTAAACATCTAGATGGTGGCAATGCATTATTTATTTATTTATTTATATTTGAACTTGTATGCCGCCCCATCTCCGAAGACTCGGGGCGGCTCACAACTAAAAACACAGAACAATAAATATTTAAAAAGATATTATAAGAGAGGTTTTCAATCATTAAGTCACAATCAACATCTTAATTTTGTAGACAACCTCCAGATACCTCTATTGACCTGGGACATGCATTATGGTTAGTCATGAATCTGTTTATTTTCATTTGGTTTGACACAAGTAATAACACTGCCATTATACTTTCTGTATATGTTCCAGCTTCCTATTTAGAAAATGGTAATTCAGTCCTGGAAAATTAGAAAGTGTTATGTATGCAGGTTTAAAGTCATTGGTTTAGTTTGAACTGTTCTTGTAAAATGTAAGAAATGATTGGTTTAAAAAGTGTGGGAAAACCCTGCACTCTGATTGGCTGGCAACTGAGGCTGCTGGCTATAAGTAGCAGCCGCAGCCCAGCCAAATTGGGTCCGTTCTGAGCTGTAGTCACTAATAAACAAAGAGCTTGAAGCACTCCGCGTCGGTCTCTTCATGCAAACTTAACACTGGTGATGAAGGTGGGATCTCCCTGAAGAAGAAGGCAATGCGGAACAGAAGGAGAGCGAGATGGCTGCACTGAACACCCCCCCAGCCCTGTTCGATCTGACGGCAGAAGACTGGGAGACGTATGCAGATCGTTTCCAAATGTATCTGGAAGGAAACGATCTTGCTGACATTTCCGAGAAGCGGAAGAGGGTGGTCTTTCTCACACACTGCAGTCCGGCAGTTTTCAAGATGGCAAAGGCATTGGCGGGAGCTGCAGACGTGAAGGTAATGGAATGGCCTGACTTAGAAAAGTTGTTAACAGCTCATTATGTGCCACAAGTATCGTGCCTCATTAAGAGACACGAGTTTTACCGTCGGGATCAAGGGGAAAGCGAAAACGTAAATGACTTCATGGCAACTTTAAGAGACATTGGGGGTGCATGCGAATTTAACAATTTAGAAGAGGCCATGCACGATCGATTTGTTCTGGGCCTTAAAGACAGGGTGTTACAGAGCAAGTTATTAATGAGACCTAAGATCACGCTGAAGGAAGCAATAGAAGAGGCCTCTTCAGCAGAAGCTACCAAGTCCTCAGCAGCAGCCATGAAGAAAATCAACAAGGCCACAAGCCATCCTGATGTGGAAAAGTCCACAACAACTCATTGTGAGCAAATAGATTCTGAGTCAGACTGTAGTGAGGTGGAGGAAGGAATTTATAGACTCAGAATGGAGTGGAAAAAGAAAGAGGCAAGATTTCTACTGCAGAGGTTGTGGGGGAAGCCACCCCTGCACTGAATGCAAGTTCCTAGATACCATCTGCCTCCATTGTGAAAAAAGAGGACACCTACCAAGAGTCTGCAAATCATCCAGAACTCCACCCAACAGAAGGAAGTTTCCTGACAAAGAATTCAAGCCCAACAACCTCAGTGAGAAAATGGGGCGCAGCACAGAAGCAAAGGGGAAGAATGAAACTCATCAGACAGTAACTATTGGTCATTCTTCTTCTATCAATAACAGAAAAGTGCATGTCAAGGTACTAATTGAAGGAAGGCCTTGCCAAATGGAAGTGGACTCAGGCTCATATTTATCTATGGTGTCATGGGACACTATTCACAGACTACTCCCAAACATTCAGAAGAAGCATTTCCAGAAGCAAGCACTGACTCTTAAAGACTACCAAGGGAACAAGATTCCAGTAGTTGGAACAAGAGAATTCATCGTGAAGTTCAAAGGCCACACCAAACATTTGCCCTGACCATCGTGGACAAGGACCACCAAGCTTGCTGGGACTTGAGTGGTTCAATCCACTAGGCATCGAGGTGACTGGCATCAATCACATGAGCAACACTGAATGGGAGGAGGCCTGAAGTCTGAGTTTCCAGAGGTCTTCAGCGACGGAATGGGCAAGTATATGGGAACCCCTATCACTTTCAACCTAGATCCCAAGGTGCCCCTCAATTCGCTTAAAGCCCAGAAGGGTCCCATTTGCCTTAAAGGAAAAAATTGATGCACAATTAGATAAACTAATAGCTCAAGGAGTTTTAGAGCCCACTGACCACTCCAGATGGGAGACACCCATAGTCACACCAGTCAAGACTGATGGGTCAGTGAGAATCTGTGGGGACTATAAGGGGACATTGAACCATGCACTTCAACAGAGCGCATATCCAGTTCAGTGGTGCATCATTTATTACATTCACTTGGCAGGGGTACAGTCTTTGCCAAATTGGATCTGGCCCAGGCATATCAACAACTAACAGTTGATGATGCCACTGCAGAGGCCCAAACCATTGTGACTCATAGAGGTGCCTTCAAATGTAAAAGGTTACAGTTTGGAGTAAGCGTGGCACCAGGCATCTTCCAAAGCCTTATGGAAAGGATGCTCCAAGGACTGCCAGGGGTAGTGCCTTACTTTGATGATGTGTTAATCTCTGCTGAAAATGACACTCAATTACAAGAGAGACTCAGATAGTCCTTACCAGATTCAAGAAAGTGGGGTTAAAAGTCAAGGAAGAAAAATGCACTCTTAGAACTGACAAGGTTGAGTTCTTGGGCTATATGATTGACAAGCATGGCATCCACCTACAGATGCCAAGGTTCAAGCAATCAAAGAAGCCCCTAGACCAAAATGCAAAACAGATTTGCAAGACTTCCTTGGACTTATTAACTTTTACACATGTTCCTACCTCAGAAGGCAACCATTGCAGAACCATTACACAGATTGCTTGACAAAAAGTCTGTTTGGGTCTGGGGCAGGAAAGAACAATCAGCATTTAACAGTATTAAAAGACTAATCATGTCTGATGCTGTACTCATACAGTTCTCTGAGAATTTACCTGTTGTACTGACTTGTGATGCATCCCCTTTGGAGTGGGGGTTTGAGCCACAGGCTTCCCAGCAGGAGGAAGCTCCTATTGCATTTTACTCTCACACCTTGACCAAAGCAGAGAGGAACTACAGCCAACTGGACAAGGAAGCCTTGGCAATTGTTGCAGCTGTCAAGAAATTCCATGAGTATTTATATGGGAGAACATTTACCATTGTCACAGATCACAAACCTCTGTTAGGCATTGTGGCAGGAGACAAACCTACGCCCACTATCCTGTCACCAAGAATGCTGAGGTGGACTGAATTTCTTGCTGCTTATTCATACAAATTCATCCACAGGCCTGGCGAGACATTGGGCATGCAGATGCTTTGAGTCGCTGCCCACTTCCTTCTCACACTGAGGACTTTGCTCCTGAGACTTACACCTTTTTCCTAGAAACTGTTGCCAAGCTTCCAGTACACACTGCTGAAATTGCCAGAGAGACTGCCAAAGACACTGTATTGGCTCCTGTTATAGGCTGGATTAAGAAAGGTTGGCCTCTTCAAGATCTACCTCAACTTGCCCAACCTTTTAAATCCAGGCAAACTGAATTATCTGTATTAAGAGGATGCATTTTGTGGGGTAACAGGGTGGTTATTTCTACAAAACTGCAAAAAGAGGTTTTGAAAATGTTACATGAGGGTCATCCAGGTATTGTCAGAATGAAGGGATTGGCCAGGTATTGACAAAATGGTTGAAAACTGGGTTGCATCTTGTCCCAACTGTCAGGTAGTCAGGCCTGCCCCACCTCTCACCCCCACACAGGAATGGGAATGTCCTAGGGGCCCATGGTCACATTGATTTTGCTGGCCCTACCAGAGGGCACACTTTCCTTATTATAGTTGATGCATATTCCAAATGGCTAGAGGTTATCCCTATGGCATCCACCACAACTGGAGCTGTCATCAAACAGCTTAAAAAGCTTTTTGTAACTCACGGGTTACCTGATGTGCTTGTTTCTGACAATGGCCCTCAATTTACATCCAACCTTTTTGAATCATATCTAGCACAACAGGGTATCAGACATGCCCTGACAGCCCCTGGGCATCCTTCGGCTAACGGCCGGGCTGAACATATGGTACGATTTACCAAGGAAAAACTTCAGCAATTGGGTCCAGGGGATATCACTGAGAGAGTTGAAAAACTTCTCAGTGTTCAGCATATCACTCCCAACCCTCAACTAATTTGTCCCCAGCTGAATTGTTGATGGGTAGGAAACTCAGGTCTCCCCTTGATCGCCTTCATCCCACTTACACACCCAACGCACCACTAGATTCCACTAGCAAAATTCCCACATTCACTGTGGGTGATTCTGTTTATGCTAAGAACCTTATGGGTGAACCATTATGGATTCCTGCTGAGATAACCCAAATCACAGGCCCCAGGTCTTACAGGGTACAAACGGAGGATGGTGTCCTCTGGAGCAGGCACATTGATCAGTTAAGATCCAGATTGCCTCAGGAGCATCGCTTTTGCTTCTCTCTGGTTCCCATACCTACTGCCTCTTCTAGGGGAAGGGGAGGATCATGAGTGTAATGAGCAAGCAAGAATCAACCCCATGTGTAACGAGCTAACACGACAGGAACCATCCCAAAACCTGTCACAATACCAACAACCATTTTCACAAATGGAAGATTGCACATCATTACCTGATTTAGGTGCTGACATTGGGTTGGAGATGGATTGGGAGGAGAGACCAGGTTGTAGTAACCAAACAGGTTCTACCATTACTACAAGTCTAGTAAGGAAGTGTCAGAGACACATTCCTCCCACAAGGTGAGAACCTTAAAACATCTGAACCACGTAGGTCTCAACGTACACGTAAGAGCCCCACCTATTTAAAAAATACATTAGATAGGCTGGTTTGAGTATGGACTGAACCTAGTGGGGAGGGGTGTTATGTATGCAGGTTTAAAGTCATTGGTTTAGTTTGAACTGTTCTTGTAAAATGTAAGAAATGATTGGTTTAAAAGTGTGGAAACCCTGCACTCTGATTGGCTGGCAACTGCGGCTGCTGGCTATAAGTAGCAGCTGCAGCCCAGCCAAAGTGGGTTCGTTCTGAGCTGTAGTCACTAATAAACAAAGGCTTTGGCACTCCGCTCTGTCTCTTCATGCAAACTTAACAGAAAGGGTGAGAAAGAAGCTCAGATTAATCTCATCTTGATTTGGTTTGATATAAAATAAGGCAGTGGGAAACAGCCATTCATTTTTCTGTAATTCTACTTACCACACAGCAATTAAATTGCCTCTTTAACTGGTGTGAAATGGTAAAATCTTCGGGTTATTAGATAAAGGCAAAGTGGAGTTCAGACAGGAATTATATCTGCTAATTTGATCATAACAAGCAGTAGTATATATATTTCCTGTTACACGGATTCTTGTCAGCCAAAAATCTAACACAATAGCCAAGTAAATATACCACACTGTTGCAATCTGGATTCACTTAGAGGATTTGTGCGAAGTTACAAATTAGGTTCTGAACTCTACTAAGGCAGCCTTAATTTTATCTCAAAGGGACAGAGATGAGAATTCCCCATTTATCTTCCTCATAAAATATCAGGCATGCAGAATATTAGAGTATTTTAATACAGATAAATTGTAAGCAATATCTTTCTAATCCATTTAAAGCTGCATTGGCTGTATTTTTGCTTCAGGTTGTCTTCCTTATAATTTTGATTATGATTAACATTGCTCATACTTTTGGGCTTCATATTTACCATAGTATAAACACAATGTGTAATTCAATATTGAAGCTAGCTAAATAAACAAGGCTCCTGGCTAAAAATGTATTGTGTTTTTTGTGTGTAGCTTGGATTTTGCACTGAAAATTCATATTATTGTTCATTTATGACTTTGTAAAGAGTGGTAATGGAACCTCATAATGAATTTGAGCTCCTGAATGTATATGGGGAGTGTTATGTATGTAGGTTTGAATGTTATTGGTTTATTTGAACTGTTCTTGTAAAATGTCAAATGGTATTGGTTTAAATAGTGCGGGAAGAAACCCTGCACTCCCATTGGCTGGAAACTACGGCTGCAGGCTATAAGAGGCAGCCGTAGCCCAGCCAACTCGGGTCCATTCGAGCTGTAGTCACTGAATAAACTCTTTGCTGGAACTCTTCGCGTCTGACTCTTCATGCAGACTTAACACTGGCGATGAGGATGGGATTTCCCTGAAGAGAAGACAACGCAAAAGACAAGCAGAAGAGCGAGATGGCTGCGCTGAACACCCCCCCAGCCCCGTTCGATCTGGCGGCGGAAGACTGGGAATCGTATGCGGATCGCTTCCAGATGTACCTGGAAGGAAACGACCTCGCCGACATTCCCGAGAGATGGAAGAGGGCGGTATTTCTCACGCACTGCGGTCCGGCAGTCTTCAAGATGGCGAAGGCATTAGGGAGCTGCAGAACTGAAGGTAATGGAATGGCCTGATTTGGAGAAACTTTTAAGAGCCCATTACGCCCCACAAGTATCGTGCCTCATTAAGAGACATGAATTTTACCTCGATCAAGGGAAAGCGAGAATGTTAATGACTTCGTGGCAAGTTTAAGGGACATTGGGGGTGCTTGTGACTTTACCAACTTAGAAGAGGCCATGCGTGATCGGTTTGTTTTAGGCCTCAAAGATAAGGTCTTACAAAGCAAACTGTTAATGAAACCTAAGATCACGTTTAAAGAGGCCATTGAAGAAGCTGTTTCAGCTGAAGCCACCAAGTCCTCAGCAGCGGCCATGAAAAAGATTAACAAGGCCTCAAGCCAGGCCTCAAGCCATTCTGATGGGGGAAAATCCACAACAGCCCATTGCGAACAAATAGACTCTGATTCAGATTGCAGTGAGGTGGAGGAAGGGATTTTTAGACTCAGAATGGAGAAGAAAAGAAAAGACCCTGGGAGAAAGAGGCAAGAATTTTATTGCAGAGGCTGTGGGGGCCACCCCCGCACTGAATGCAAGTTCTTAGACACCATCTGCCTACGTTGTGAGAAAAGGGTCACCTAGCCAGAGTCTGCAAATCATCCAGAACTCCACCTAGTAGGAAGAAATTTCCTGAAAAGGATTTTAAGCCCAACAACTTCATTGAAAAGATGGGGCGCAATTCAGAAGCAAATGGGAAGAATGAAACTCACCAAACAATCACTATTGGTCATTCTTCACCCTTGAGAAGCAGAAAAGTACACGTGAAGGTGTTCATTGAAGGAAGGCCTTGCCAAATGGAAGTGGACTCAGGCTCTTATTTATCTATGGTGTCATGGGACACTATTCACAGGCTACTTCCCAACATTCAGAAGAAACATTTCCAGAAGCAAGCACTGACTCTTAAAGACTACCAAGGGAACAAGATTCCAGTAGTTGGAGCAAGAGATTTCAACGTGCAGTTTAAACGTTTGCCTCTGACCATCGTGGACAAGGATCGCCCAAGCTTGCTGGGACTTGAGTGGTTCAAGCCACTAGGCATCGAGGTGACTGGCATCAATCACGTGAGCAACTCTGAATGGGAGGAGGCCTTGAAGTCTGAGTTTCCAGAGGTCTTCAGCGAAGGACTGGGCAAGTATATGGGGACCCCTATCACTTTCAACCTAGATCCCAAGGTGCCCCCAATTCGTTTAAAGCCCAGGAGGGTTCCATTTGCTTTAAAGGAAAAAATTGATGCACAATTAGATAAATTAATTGCTCAAGGGGTTTTAGAGCCCACTGATCACTCCAGATGGGAAACACCCATAGTCACACCAGTCAAGGCTGATGGGTCAGTAAGAATCTGTGGAGACTATAAGGGGACACTTAACCATGCGCTGCAGCAGAGCGCATACCCAGTACCAGTTGTGCATCATCTGCTACATTCACTTGGCAGGGGTACAGTCTTTGCCAAATTGGACTTGGCCCAGGCATATCAACAACTAACAGTTGATGATGCCACTGCAGAGGCCCAAACATTGTGACTCACAGAGTCTTATGGAAAGAATGCTGCAAGGGCTGCAAGGACTGCCAGGGGTAGTGCCTTACTTTGATGATGTGTTAATCTCTGCTGAAAATGACACTCAGCTTCAAGAAAGACTCAGAGAAGTCCTTACCAGATTCAGAAAAGCGGGTTAAAGTCAAGGAAGACAAATGCACACTTAAAACAGACAGAGTTGAGTTCCTACATGATTGACAAGCATGGCATCCACCCTACTGATGCCAAGGTTAAAGCAATCAAAGAAGCCCCTAAACCTAAATGCAAAACAGATTTGCAAGCCTTCCTTGGACTCATTAACTTTTATCACATGTTTCTACCTCAAAAGGCATCCATTGCTGAACCTTTGCATCATCTGCTTGATAAAAAGCTGTTTGGATCTGGGGAGGAAGGAACAATCAGCATTTAACAGTATTAAGAGACTAATCACATCTGATGCTGTATTGATACAATTCTCTGAGAATTTGCCTGTTGTACTGACTTGTGGGGTGGGGGTTTTGAGCCACAGGCTTCCCAGTGGAAGGAAGCCCCTATTGCATTTTACTCTCGCACTTTGTCCAAAGCAGAGAGGAATTATAGCCAACTGGACAAGGAGGCATTGGCAGTTGTTGCAGCTGTCAAGAAATTTCATGAATATCTGTATGGCAGGTCATTTACCATTGTTACAGATCACAAACCTTTGTTAGGCATTGTGGCAGGAGACAAACCTACGCCTACTATCCTGTCACCAAGAATGCTGAGGTGGACTGAACTTCTTGCAGCCTATTCATACAAACTGATTCACAGGCCTGGCAAGGACATTGGACATGCTGATGCACTGAGTCATTGCCCACTGCCTTGCCACAAAGTGGACTTTGAACCAGAAACACACACCTTTTTCCTACAGACTGTTGCTAAGCTTCCAGTCCATGCTGCTGAGATTGCCAGAGAGACTGCCAAAGACACTGTGTTGGCTCCTGTTATAGGCTGGATTAAGAAAGGTTGGCCTCTTCAAGATCTACCTCACCTTGCCCAACCTTTTAAGTCCAGGCAAACTGAATTATCTGTATTAAGAGGATGTATTTTGTGGGATAACAGGGTGGTTATTCCTACAAAACCGCAAAAAGAGGTTTTGGAAATGTTACATGAGGGTCATCCAGGTATTGTAAGGATGAAGGGATTGGCCAGGAGTTATGTATGGTGGCCAGGTATTGACAAAATGGTTGAAAACTGGGTTGCATCTTGTCCCAATTGCCAGGTAGTCAGGCCTGCTCCACCTCACGCCCCCACACAGGAATGGGAATGTCCTAGCGGCCCGTGGTCTAGGATCCACATTGATTTCACAGGCCCTACTAGAGGGCACACTTTTCTGGTTATAGTAGATGCATATTCCAAATGGCTAGAGGTAATTCCATGACATCCACCACAACTGATGCTGTCATCAAGCAGCTCAGAAAACTGTTTGTAACCCATGGGTTACCAGATGTCCTTGTCTCTGACAATGGCCCTCAATTCACATCTAACATTTTGAATCCTTTCTAGCACAACAGGGTATCAGACATGCCCTCACTGCCCCTGGGCACCCTTCTCGCTAATGGCCAGGCTGAACGCATGGTACGCTTTACCAAAGAGAAGCTTCAGCAGCTGGGTCCTGGGGACATCACTGAGAAGCTTGAAAAACTTCTTAGTGTTCAGCACATCACTCCTAGCCCATCAAATAACTTATCCCCAGCAGAGTTGTTGATGGGTAGGAAACTTAGGTCTTCCCTTGACCGCCTTCATCCCACTTACGCACCCAACGCACCACTGGATTCCACTTCCAAAGTTCATACTTTCAGTGTGGGTGATTCTGTATATGTGGATTCCTGCTGAAATAACTCACATCACTGGCCTTCGTTCTTACAGGGTACAAACAGAGGATGGACTCCTCTGGAGCAGGCACATTGACCAACTTAGATCCAGGTTCCCTCAGGAACATCACCCCTGTCTCTCTCTGGGTCCCTCACCTGATGTCACTTCTAGGGGGGAAGGGGAGGAACAGGAGGAAAATCAGCAAGCAAGAATCAACCCCATGTGTAGAGAGCCATTATGACAGGAACCATCCCGAACCCTGTCACAATGCCAAGATCCACCATCTGAAGGGGAAGATTGCACATCACTACCTGACTTGGGTGTTGACATTGGAATGGAGATGGGTTGGGAGGAGAGACCAGATTCTAACAGTCTAACAGGGTCTCCTTTCACAGGAAGTCCCAACAGGGAAATGTCAGCAGAAACATTTCCCCTCTCACTGGGTGAGAACGTTAAAACTTCTGAACCACGAAGGTCTCAACGTACACGTAAGAACCCCACCTATTTAAAGGAATACATTAGATAGGTTGGGGTTTGGTATGGACTGAACCTAGTGGGGAGGGGTGTTATGTATGTAGGTTTGAATGTTATTGGTTTATTTGAACTGTTCTTGTAAAATGTCAAATGGTATTGGTTTAAATAGTGCGGGAAGAAACCCTGCACTCCCATTGGCTGGAAACTATGGCTGCAGGTTATAAGAGGCAGCCGTAGCCCAGCCAACTCGGGTCCATTCAAGCTGTAGTCACTGAATAAACTCTTTGCTGGAACTCTTCGCGTCTGACTCTTCATGCAGACTTAACAGAGAGGGTTTTTTTTTTTAAATCAGAGCTATTTGAAGGTGAGATAAATACTGCACCTCAGACCCTCATGAACCATTCCAGAGCTGTATAGCTGTTAAGATAGTTCAGTAAGCATGGGTGGACCCAGCTACAGGTTTTCCTCATCTATGGAAGCTTATTGTGTATAAACTGCAAAATAACCACAGTATAAATTTAAGTTTATATTAATTTAATAATCAGGAAGATGAAATCAAGTGCCTCTTCAAAGCAGTGTTGCATGTACATTCTGTGTCTCCTTCCCTTTTTTCCATTTTTGAGCTGTACCTTATATTTTACAGAGTTGCAACAGAAGCAGACAGATGGCTTTTCCAGGCATTGCAGTATACAAAAAGTGAATTAAAAGTATATAGGAATAAGAATAACAGATAAAGAAGAAGAAAAATCAGAAATCCTTGATTCAAAATTACTTACCTATCCCCATTTTGAATTCACCAATCCTGGTTTCTCCATGTAATTAACTGTGATGTATTGTTACTAGTTTGCTTGGCATATCAAATGGGAATCTGAAAAGATACTATATACTCTATATAAAACATATGTTTTTGACTTTAATCCATGATTTGTGAAAAATATATTGCTTTTCAATAAAAAAAGGAGGGAACTTCTTTTTCTTTTATTTATAAGATGATATAGAATACACGAATCCAAATGTATTGATTCTTTAAAAACAATGGTTTTGTGCTCATCTTGATCAACTAGTGATGAATTAATCAATAATGTATTCTTTTTTTCCAAAAAGTTTTTTATTTTTTAGTTTTTATACATCTCTTTATGTGAGCAACGTGATTCCAGATTATAACAGTTTTACATAATCATATTTTCATTTCCACCAATCTTATATAATATCATCTCATATTTTTGCATATCTTTAAATAAATTTCATATTTTTGCATATCTTTAAATAAATTTTGCATATCTTTAAATAAATTTCCATTTCAGTATCAATATCATCATCCAAATATAGATTCCCAGTTCTTCATCTCCTGTTATTTCCGTTTTTAGCTTACCACCTATTTTATTTTACAAATAATGAATTCTTGATAAAAAATTCTCAAGAGTTTTACTTGTGGGTGAGAAAAATGTAATTAATGGAGTATCTAATTCCGATTCTTAAATCCCCTTCTTTATTTAAAAAGATAATCTAACTTTTTTTGTGGAAAACAGTGGGCTTGGGTGGCATCATTCTGTATAGTCTACGAGATAGACTTTATGTGTTTAAATTATAGGATTTTGGTTGAGTAATAGAAAAAAAATTGATTGTAAAGTTGAAAAATGGAACCAGTTCTCTAGAAGAACAGTGGGTTTTCTATTGCTGGATATGTGTGAACCAAGGCAAGGGCCTTCTGCTGAAGTCCAATGTATCCTAGGTTTGACTTTCTGTATTGAGTAGAGAGTGGGGTTAGACAGCCTACTTGATTTCTACACAAGTCTTAGTAAATGATTCTGAAAAATACCCTGGAGCATAAGAAAGAAAAGACTTAGGAGATGGTGAGGCATCTATTTTAGTACCAACATTTTCCTTGTTCTAAATCAACCTTTATTGTCAGAGTACAACATGTGTACAATGAGATTGGCTGAGCCTCCCTTCGTGCACACCCCCAATACAACTCACAGTGAAGACAGAAAGTCCCTAACCCAGTGAATCCTACTAACAAATACACAATCTTATTACACCATGTTATTACACCTGAAGAAGCCTGCCCTGGACCCAGCCGAATTGAACAACTTTTGTCCGGTCTCCAACCTTCGCTTCCTAGGTTGTCGAGAGTGTGGTGGCTCAGCAATTTCTGCTTTTCCTGGAGGAAGCGGACTATCTGGATCCATACCAATCAGGCTTTCGACCCGGGTATAGCACGGAGACGGCATTGGTCGCACTGATGGATGATCTCCTGAGGGCTCGGGACAGGGGTTTTTCCTCTGTCCTGGTCCTGTTAGATCTCTCAGCGGCTTTCGATACCATCGACCATGGTATCTTATTGCGGTGTCTTGGGGGGTTGGGAGTGGGAGGCACTGTGTTGCAGTGGTTCGCCTCCTTCCTCTCGGGACGCAGTGGTGTTGGCAGGGGGCAGAGACACCAAGGGCTCTCACTTGTGGGGTCCCTCAGGGGTCAGTCCTCTCGCCCCTCCTGTTCAACATCTATATGAAACCACTGGGTGAGATCATCCGCGGCTTTGGGGTGAAGTATCATCAGTGCGCTGATGATACGCAGTTATACATCTCCACCCCAGGCCACATCAGTGATGCCCTCTCCGTGATGTCCTGCTGTTTGGATGCAGTACGGATCTGGCTCAATCCGGCTAAGACAGAGTGGCTATGCATACAGACATCTCGGCCCAGTCAGGAGATTCCATCTTTGGTCATGAGGGGAGAGGTGTTGCCCCCCGTGGACAGGGCACAGAATCTGGGGGTTCTCCTGGACTCACGGCTCAGGTTGGAGGAGCAGGTGGGAGCTGTGGCCGGGGGGGCCTTTGCCCAGGTCCGGCTGGTTCACCAGTTACGCCCATATCTGGACCAAGATGCCCTTTGCATGGTCACTCAGGCACTTGTCACCTCGGGGCTCGACTACTGCTACACTCTCTATCTAGGACTGCCCTTGCATACCATCCGGAGGCTTCAACTGGTGCAGAATGCTGCCGCGTGGGTTGTGATGGGAGCTTCCCGGTTCTCCCATGTTACGCCCCTCCTGCGTGGCCTGCATTGGTTGCCAGTTGCCCTCCGAAAGTCCTACGAGACATGGGTCCGGGCTATATATGGGAACGTCTACTGCCAGCATTGAATACCAACTGCCCTGTATGAGCGCACAGGTAGGGTTTTCTCGGCGTGCCATCTGCGACTCAGTGTCGTTTGGTGGTGACGTGGGGGAGGGCCTATTCTGTGGCAGCTCCCGCCCTATGGAATCAACTACCTCTGGGGCTCCGCCTGGCCCCTGACCTCCGCACCTTCTGCCATGACTTGAAAACTTGGCTATTTGAGCAGGCTGCGCTGTGCTGACTCCTCTTGCGGGGGGTTGTTTTACAATTTGTTTTAGTAATTTGGCTTGTTGGTTTAATTCTATTTTAGGTAATTAATTTATTGTATTGGTTTTAATTGTGAGCTGCCCAATCTGTTAGAGGGCAGCATACAAGTCAAATAAATAAATAAATAAATAAATAAATAAATAAATAAACTTATTGCACAAGGTGCTGGCCATGCAAGTCTATCATACTATGTTGACATGAAGTTATTTTCCATTCAGGAGTCTGACAACCCATGGGTAGAAACTATTCTTTAGTGTGTTGTTGCAACTGGCTATGCTTCTATATTTCCTACCTGATAGTAGGAGAGTGAAGAAGTGCTGACCAGGATGTGAGTTGTCCCTGAGGATTTTCGTCGCTCTTCTAAGGCAGTGAGCCCTAGCGATGTCATCTAGTGATATGATGTACAGCCCATGATGTTTTGTGCTGTGCTCACCACCCTCTGTAGTGTCTTTCTATCCACGGCTGTCAAGCCAGCATACCACACCATAATGCAATATAAAAGGATGCCTTCTATTGTGGACCGGTAAAAAGAGGTCATCAGTTGTTGTTCCAATTTGTTCTTTCACAAGATCCTGAGGAAATGGTGTCTCTATTGGTCCTTTCTGGCCACCTGGGTTGGGTTGATTTTCCAGGTGAGATCTTCACTGAGGTAGACTCCCAGGAATTTGAAGGAGGAAACTCTCTCCACACAGCCCCCCCTTGATGTAAAGTGGAGTGGGTTCCTCTCTCTTCTTCCGGAAGTCTAACACCATCTCCTTTGTCTTGCTGATGTTCAGGTGCAGGTTGTTTTCTAGGCACCATGAGGATAATTTTTGAACCTCCCCCCTGTACACTGTTTTGTCTCCACCTGTAATGAGACCCAATATGTTGGTATCATCTGCAAACTTAATGATCACAGTGGATGGGTCAGTCGATACATAATCATGTGTGTACAATGAATACAGGTAGGGACTGAGCACACAGCCCTGTGGGGAGCCAGTGCTAAGCTTCAGGGAGGTGATGTGACAGACCCAGCCCTCACTGTTTGTGGCTGGTCCCTCAGAAAGTCTTTGACCCAGTCGCAGATGGAAGAGGCAAAATCCAAGTCAGTCAGCTTTTTGATAAGGCTGTTTTAATGCTTGCTTCATGTTGTCTAGGTAGCCCTTGATGTACAACAATTCATTTAATGTTTATTTGGTATTACAGTGGACTGAAAAAAGTGATTTGTGACTATTTGTCACGCTTAGGGTGGTTGCAGCATCCGCATAGCCATGTAATCAAAATTCAGATGCTTTGCAACTGGAATGTAGATGGCTGCAGTGTCCTCGGGTAATGTGACCAAATTTTGCAACCTTCTGATGAGCAAAGTTAATGGAAGAGCCAGATTCGCTTAACCACCATGTTGCTAACAACAGCTGCAATGATTCACTTAAGAACGGTGGCAAGAAACATTGTAAAGTAGGGCAAAACTCATTTCATAATTGTCTTGGTTAGCAACAGAAATTTGGGGTTCATGAGCTACCTGAAAAGGTTTTAATGGTAAATCTTTTTAAATTCTTTTAACCGGGAATGTTGTTGCAAATCACTTCAAGTTGTTGTTTATTTTTAATAGAAAACAACCTACAAATGTATTTAGTCACTCATCCAGTCATCCAACTACATCCTGGAGTAGCTCAGGTGCTTTGAACCTGAGCCAAAATCTGTCCAGTTTTTAACTCTTTCTGATAAGCGGGGCTGTGTATTTCCACAGTAAAGGAATAGACATCCTTTACTACTAATAATAATCAAATAAATTTTAACAGACTTCTGAAACTACCTGGCTGGCTGCTTGCCTTTCTTGGGCTGTGAAGAGACAATTCCCAGTTTTGTTGAGATTGTTTCATAAATGTTTCACAGCTGGGTAGAAAGAACCTCATTTCAGTCCTGAGGGAAATTCTTGTGTCTGTGTAGAGCCAGACCTTGTGGTTCTCTCTATCTGAATAAGTAGAAGCAAATACTCCATTTGCTTCATATTCACAGGCCCAGCTATTTTTTCATGTTTGTGTTCATGTTTTCCAACAGCAACTTCAGGTCCTATGACTCAGCTGCAGTGTAGATTGACGCAGGCATTTCAGAAAAGCTGCCAGCTTCATTCCCCAAAATATAATATCTGGAAGCTATGACTGTATGGCTCTTCACTGCTACATTTTCCCCTCCTCACTAAAATCAAGTTTATCAGTGGCTATGAAAAAAGATTGATATTCCCTATGTCTAATTTACCAACTTTGCCAATATGTCATTTTTCAGGAATGCTGGGGGAGGGGCATTCCAGTTTCAATATTTTTTTCAGATGATTGTACCAAGCTAAATATTCTGCTATGAATTGTGCTCTCTCTCTCTCTCTCTCTCTCTCTCCTCTCTCTCTCTCTCTCTCTCTCTCTCTCTCCATACAGATGTTGTTGGGACTAATGTTGGAGATACAGTTTTGGGAACTTTATTCACAATATGTTCTTGTACTCCAGAGCTGTAGCTATACTGATGATAATTTCTGTTTAATTTCTACCCCTATCAACCACTGAAAATGCTCTATTTTCTTTTTATGTGCCATAGGTTCCTAGTGTGGTATTCAGTGTTCACTAAAAGTGAAATAAGATGAGCAAGCTTTGGACCGGAGAGACTGATGACAGACTGCACTCCAGAGATGGAAGGGCGGAGCAAGTATGGCAGGAAAGAACGGTCGTGTCCTTCTGTGGTGGGAGCCACCGCCAACGCAACCATGGAACTTGAAACAATGAGTAGATACACCAGTCTGGTGAATCCGGCTGTGTTTCCACATCTCACTGTGGTGCTCCTGGCCATTGGCATGTTCTTCACAGCTTGGTTCTTTGTTTATGAAGCGACATCCACCAAGTATACCTGGGACATTTACAAAGAACTACTCATCTCTCTAGTAGCATCACTCTTCATGGGCTTTGGAGTTCTCTTCTTATTGCTGTGGGATGGGATCTATGTGTGACAGTAGATTGGAGCTGTTTCAGGCTCCAGAAGCCTTTCTGCACTTCCTTTTACTTTTTATTGAACACTGTGGCTTATCACAGTTCTGGACTATAATTCTAACATGTGAGAATTCTAACATCAGATCAATAAAGCTGAATCTGTGATAAGCTGGAAAAAAAGTGAAATAAGATGTTGACATACTCTCTTGCAGTTAAGAAAGTGACTGAAGTTCAAAAATGAAGTATATGCATACAGAGGTTAAAACATTTAGCTTGATTAAATTTGTCAAGCCTAGGTCCCTGTACTGGTATATAAGAAAAACCTAGTCAGGCAGGCCATAAATATCCTTCCTCTTTCAAAGCTCTTTCCAACAAGCATCCTAGACATGCATATACAAAATATTGCAGATCCATTTCCCTCCAAATATGTCTGTTGAAATCACTTCGCAAATCCTTGAGGAAAAGAATGAATCTAACACCATCTCCCTTTACAGTGGGGAAAAGATGATTTACTTTGTTTAAAAAAAAAGAAGGCAAAGGAATCAAATAGTTCAAGGGCTCCCAGGGAACATCTTGCCTTGCTTGGAAAGAACTGAGACCTGTTCTTCTAGATATAGAGGTAGTTTTTGCTTAGCAACCACAACTGGGAATGGCAACTTGGTTCTTAAGTGAAGCAGTTCCTTTGCAGACCTGAAATATGGTTTTACATTTCACCAATGTGATGATTGGTTGCAAAGTTACACAACTGCCTATGGTTGCTCAGTGAAACAATTCCTAAACGAGGACTACTTGTGAAATTCATTTTATGCATTTGATGTTCTTCTCTAGGCATCATCTTCCCTATCATAGTGATGTGCCAAGTCAAAGAGCAGTACCCAGGGAAAAAAAATTCTCATAAGCTACTTTCTCCAAGAAAGTGATTTCCACCGCTTAGAATTGGAAGATATTTTGCAAGATGAATTAATAAAGGCAATGCTGTAATGCAGCAGTAGAAACCATTTTGGTGCCTGAGTTATGCTGCAGGCCATATGGCACATCCTAAGATTTATAATAGGAATAGGGGAGAATTTCAAATAAGTTGCTACATTTGCATTTTCAAAATTAATATGCTATAATCTGGCCAGAACATGCTTTTAAGAATATAATTTATCGGAGAGGGTGGGGCTTGTGTCCCAGTGATACTACGTGTGATCGGGAAGCTCCTGGATCGCCGTAGATATCTTCTCAGCTGGACGGTCCATTTGGACCTAAACCGTCCCAAAGAGACGGTGAAGGGAAAGAGCATGTCCTGTCGATCCCAGGGACATCGCAAAGTCCCTGGTTGATCCAGGAGAAGCTCTTTTTGCCGGCGGAAAAGAGGCAGCCATCAAGCTGCTGAAGCTGGGACAGCTCCGAAAGAAAGGCAAGATCGGATGAAGGTGTGTCGGTTTGGTGAGAGGTTCTTTTTATTTACTTATTTCTGAAGAGAACACCCCAATAACTGGAAAGTGGACTTAAAAAGTAAAGAGAACAGTTTATAAGTGGCGAGATTAAGCTTTTCTTAAGATTGATGGCTTTTTTCTTCCTTTTTATCTCTTCTGGAACTATTTGATTTTAAAAGGGACTGGCTTTTCCTCTATGTAAAATAATCTTTTGTTCTGATGGTCTTTTTCCTTTTTTTCCACCAATATTTTTTGGATTAAATGCTGTTTATGATTTTAAGAACTTTTTAGAAAAGAGAGCAATATCAATGTGCCTTTTCTCTTTTTTTCCCCTTTTTTCTTGCTCTTGAGGGGGAGGAGTGAAAGTGAAAGCACTGCCATTTAGAGGTTTGGATATATTGTATTCCTTTCTTCTTCATTTGTTTATCTATGTGAGCTGCATTCAAGGACATAGAGTTCCTTCTTGAAAGAGATAGTGGGGTGAGCACGACGGATTGTATACACAGGTGCCCATCTGTGAACTATTGATAGCAGAACCCAGAGTTGGAACTGAAAGAAAGAAGACTAAAGTGACCTTGAAAATATATTCTACTGGAAATTTGACTTGATATTCTAAAAAGCCTTGGACATCTGGTGGCAGTAGTTTTCTTTTTCTCTTTGGCTGGATTTGTGGCTGCTCTATCTTTTCCACCCCACCATTGATTGAATTTTTATTGTTTGGATTATCCCTTTTCAATTTTAGCCAGGAATTTTTCTTTTTCCTTTTCTCTGCCTATGATTTGCTCCCCTTTTCACTTTTTTTCTTTTTTTCATCTTGTTGATTCGCCATTGGATTAGGGTATATAAATACCTGAAGTCTCTTCCCTTTTTCCTTTTTATTTTTGAACTGGGAACCACCTGTTGTTGCTTTTGAGACCTTCCTTTTCTTCTTTACTTTTTTCTATTTTTGTATACAAGTGGAACCAACTGGATTAAGGTGTACAAGAACCTGAAGAATTTTTTGTTTCTTTAATTTTTTTATATTCCTTAATATTTTTAATTTTTACTTTTTCCCCTTTTTGTCTACTTATTTTATTATTTTTGGAGGGCCCTCTGCTTTTTGGGGCCCTACTAGAAAATAACTATAAAATGAGTAGAAAAACAATAGCTCCAAGCTCTCAATCAACAACTCCTGCTTCTTCACCATCTGGAGGTCAGCGATCAATACAGGCAATGTTGCAACAGGAAAAGGAAAAGAGAAGGAGGATGCATTACAGAAGATTTTGCAAGGAATTCAAATTCTACAGACAAAAGTAGAAAATGTTGAAAGAGTAATGAGAATATCTCCCAAAAATTGAACAGACAAATCAAAAGGTGGAGAAGATTCAGCAGAAAATAGATAAGACGGATGAAAAGTTGAAAATATTCAACAGAAAATTGGAAAGACAGATGAGAAAGTGGAAAATATCCAAGAGATGATGACCAAATATGATGAAAAGATTAAGAAAATTGAAGAGCAGGACGAACAAAGAGATAAGGAAATTGGAAATATCAATATCAGATTGAGTGAAGTTGAAAAAGAGGATTGAATCATTGAGAGGAGAGATGGATAGATCAGAATTTTACTTGAGATTTCAAAATGTGGAGGAAGAAAAGGGTGAAAACCTCGCTGGAAAAATGATAGAAATATTGGCGGAAGCACTAGAAATAACGAAAGAGAAAATGATGGATGGAATGGATGAAGTGTTTCGTGTACATACAAGATATGCAATGAGGAATAAGCACCAAGAGAAGTCCATATTAGATTTACTAAGAAAATTATTAAAACACAAATTTTGCAAATGACAAGAGAAAAAATTAAAGACAAAGAAATTGTGGTGCTGAAACAGGTACCAAGAAGAGTAAGGGAGATGAGAAGAGAGTACCTCTTTCTAACCAAAGAACTGCTTAGAAAAGGAATAAATTATAGATGGCTGATACCAGAAGGCCTTCTGTTTACATGGGGAACAAAGACATAGAATTGACACGGTTGAAAAGGCAGAATCATTTTATTATGAATATATTAGAGGAAAGGAGGAAGATACAAAAAAGAAGAGCCCTGATTGAACCTCAAAAGGAGTTGATAGCAGTAATTGAAAAAGAAAAGGAAAGAAGAAGAGTAGGCGGGGCACCCAGAGAACGAAGAGAAATAAGATCCACCAGAGCAATAAATCCCTCTTACAAAATCTAAAATGGAGGAAAGAAAACTGGTTACGATGAATATAAATGGACTCAATTCAATCATTAAAAGAAGGAAAGTATTTCACAAATTGGAGAAATTAAAATTTGATATAATTTGCCTACAAGAGGTACATATTAAAAACAACATGAACACGTACTGAAACAAAAATTAGGAAAATTGTTTACTTCATTGGCACAATGTAAAAAAAGAGTGGTTCTATATATTAAAGAAACAATTTTGGCTGAATTAATTTATACAGATGATGATGGAAGAATCTTAATGGTAGAAATAATGGACAATAATACTAAAATACTTTTAATAGCAATATATGCTCCAAATGACCACCAAGAGGAATTTTATAATAAACTCCATAAAAAATAATTGAACTGGACTATGTTAATTTATGCATGATGGGAGATTTTAATGGAATAATTAATGAGCAGCTGGATTATAAATCACAAAAAGCCACAAAGAAAGCTAGAAAGAAACTACCAAAACCCTTTTTTCAAATGATAGAAGAAATAAATTTAAAAGATGCATGGAGAGAGAGAAATATAGGAAATAAACAATATACATTTTACTCAAACAGGCATGAATCATGGTCAAGAATAGATATGATATGGACATCAGCTGATCTATTTTTAATATACAAAAAATTGAAATAGAAGCAAGTATTTGGGCCATCATAATCCAATGATTATTATTTGGAAAGGACAAAAGATGAGATCTAGATGGACATTAAACAATAAGATATTAAAGGAAGAAGATTTTAAACAGAAAATGGAGAGAGAACTGGTATTCTTTTTAAAGAAAATAAGAGGATACATCGTTACAGAATCGCTGGGACATGATGAAGGCCTATACAAGAGGCTTGATAATTGATTATACAAGGAAAAAAATATCAAACAAAAAAGACTTTTAAAACATTAGAAGAAGAATATAAAAAACTGGAAAAAGAACTACAGAAATTTCCACAAAAAAAGATGTTAAAATCAAAATGGATATAACCAAACATAAAATGGAATTAATGGAAAAAGAAGAGCTAGCCCAAAAGATTAAAAATGCTAAACAGAATTATTTTGAGGATGCAAACAAACCAGGAAGATGGTTAGCCTATAAATTAAGAAAGGAAAAGAGAATCAAGGAAAATTAGCCATTTAATAGATGAAGAAGGACATCCTTGTTATGGAAATGAAGGGAAAAAAAGAATTATACAAGACTATTATGGAAAATTGTACTATCAAGAGAGTATTCAAGAAGAAAAAATTAAACAATATATACAAAAGGCAAAGTTACCACAGATACCTAAAGATATTGAAATAATGTTAGAAGAGAATATAACAATGATGGAGTTAACAGAAGCCTTAAAGAAACAAAATACAGGGAAAGCACCAGGCCGGATGGTTTACCAGTGGAATTTTATAAGACTTTTCAGGAGGTGTTAAACCTCCAATTATTAGAAGTTATGAATGAAGTCATGCAAGAGAAGAGAATAAAGACTTGGTCAGAAGCTTATATCACACTTATACCGAAGGAAGACACAGACTTACAAGTTAAAAATTATAGGCCTATTTCCTAAATTCAGACTATAAAATTTTTGCTTCAATTTTGGCAGAAAGACTGAAAAGATACTTAAACAACTTTATACATGTTGACCAAAATGGGTTTCTGCCAAAAGACAAATCAAACATAATATGAGAATAATCCTGGACACTCTGGAGTACTATGAGGCACATCCTGAAAAGCAAATGGCCTTGATGTTTCTGGATGCTCAAAAAGCTTTTGATAATGTGAGTTGGCTTTATGTTACTACAATTGACACAAATGGGCTTTGGCAAAATTTTATACGTGCTATTGAGACTATATATTCTGAACAAACCCAAGGGTTTTGATAAATGGAGAATTGACAGAGCCTATAAATATAAGAAAAGGGACTAGACAAGGCTGCCCACTGTCACCTGCTGTTTGTGTTAACCTTAGAAGTGTTAAACAGGTGCATTAGAGAAGATAAACAAATAAAAGGAATGAAAATTAAAAGAGAAAAATAAGTTACAAGCCTTTGCAGATGACCTGGTATTTATATTAGAGGACCCACTGGAATCAGCTTAGCTAAAGAAAGAATAGAAGAGTATGGAGAAGTAAGGATTGAAAATTAATAAAGACAAAACAAAGATATTAACAAAGAATATGTTAGCGAGACGGAAGAAAGAATTGGAAGAAGCTTTAGAAATACAGGTCACAAGTAAGGTTAAGTATCTAGGGATATATATTACAGCAAGATGTAGTACACTGAAGGAGGATAATTACATTAAACTTAAACAGCAGATAGCGACAGACTTGGAAAAATGGAAAAACTTACAACTAGTTGATTGGGAGAATATCAACAATCAAGATGAATGTATTGCCTAGAATTCTATACTTATTCCAGACAATTCCAATCAGATTAGGAAAAGAGTTTTTCAGAACTTAAATAGAATGATGTTGAAATATATATGGCAAGGCAAAAAGCAAGAATAAAACTTAAGTTATTGCAGGATGCAAGATTAAGAGGAGGGTTTGCTTTGCCCAATTGGGAACTACTATCAGGCGGCAAATTTGATGTGGGTAAAAGATTGGATAACACTAAGGAATACTAGATTATTGACTCTAGAAGGACATGACTTGTTATTGGGGTGGCATGCATTCCTTTGGTATAAGGAACTAAAACACAAGGGTATTTTAGAAGACATTATATTCGAGAAGCTTTGTTTTTAAACTGGGAGAAGATTAAAAACAACATTACTTGAAAATTCCAATATGGATATCTACTATTGAAGCCTTTTCATATCCAGTAATATATAAAAAGGAACAAACAGTTAGATATGGTGAGATATTGAATGAAAGGGTGAACTTAAATCTATGCAAGCGTTGGAAGAACAAGGTATAAAAATGAATTGGTTTTCATATTTGCAAGTACAATCTAGATTTGATAAGGATATTAAAGTAGAAGGTTTTATAACAAACAGATGGGCTAGACACAAATTGATGGGTACTGATGAAAAGGTGATTAAAAACTTTATGGATATTTTTAGAAATTAAAATGGAAGAGAGAACAAGTTAAAGAAACAATGATTGCTTGGGGAAAAAATTTTGGATATGGGATTGATCTAGAGAAATGGGAAAAATTATGGTCCCAGAATTATAAAATGACAATGTCAACTGCTTATAAAGAAAATTTGTATAAGATGTTTTACAGGTGGCACTTACCCCGGCGAGAATTGCAAGAATGTTTAAGAATAAATCGGATAAATGTTGGAAATGTCATCAGATACCTGGATCATATTACCATATGTGGTGGACTTGTTCGGATGCAAAAGATATTGGACTAAAATCCACATATGGTTGGAAAAAATGATACAACAACACATAGACTTGAAACCAGAAATATTTTTATTGGGAATTATACCAGATATCTACAATAAAGAGTTGAAATATTTGATTGTAAATGTTTTAACAGCAGCTAGAATTGTATTTGCCAAAAATTGGAAGAATGATAAAATACCTATGCAGGAGGAAGTGATTAGGAAAATTATGGACTGTGCTGAAATGAGTAAATTGACATTTGAAATTAGAGAACAAGAAGATAAACAATTTTACAAGATATGGGATTGTTTTATCAATGGTTGGATAAAAAGACTTGGTAATGCAATAGACTATATAATTTTGTAATAGAAATATAATAGGCTGATATAAAATATAATGTTGATATATATATACCATTGGATGATATAACATAAATTTTAGATTAAAAATATATCTCGTATATATGATGAAATAAATAGTTTAATTGTACACAAGTAATAATTGATAAATACATAATGTTTTATTGATAATATGAGAAATTTTCTTTTTGATAAATTGTGAGTGATGAATATGAAAGGATGACACAAAGGATTTGTAACCAACTGACACACTGTATGTATATATGGAAGATGGTTTTATGTTTTGTATGTCCTGTTTGTGTTTGTATCAAAAATAAAAACCTTTTAAAAAAAAAATATAATTTATCTTTTCAACCCTAACATTAAACAAATGTCACTGCAATTTTCAGTTACCGGTAAATGGTTATATACAAAAGATATGAAGATTAAGGAAATGGCATACAAGTGGTCAGTTTGGTAGTCTGCTACATAAGTGGCAGGCAGATGTGTGTCTGTGACTCAACTTGCACAAAAGTAGCGAGCTGATGAGATGCACAGACATGCATGCCCACTGTTTTGCACAGACCAATTCCCTCCTCCTGCCAGGCTGCCAAGCCATAAAGAACTGGGGACCACTGTATAGGAGTGTAACTTTTTATGCTTTCCTCTTGTTT